>CAAKHD010000139.1:8881-37947 GCA_901007705.1 Fistularia tabacaria | reverse complement strand
TCTTCCCATAAGTGAAAAGAAAGTGCTGACTCTAACGATATACATTCGGAGGGTAGTGTTGTTTTGGGGGGGGGGGGGGGGGGGGCGTGGGGATTCAACACTGTGACTGTTGAAATAGTTTCCTATTAAAGTAGACAGCAGAATACAAATGTAGAGTACAAATAAGTAGGTTTATGTTCCCGCAATCCCTGTGAGTGCTAATACCGCTAACTCGAAGTGTGAATATGTCTTGCTGAGACGACCGGAGTGACAGCTTGATTTTTCCGTTACAGTCAGAGGTGTCACTCTCAAATGGCCTTTCGGTGAGCTTTGACCTCAGCAGCAGCTCATCGATCTTGCTTAATATACAAAGGCGAATGCACTCGTAGACATATTGGATTTCAGATTTTCCTTTTAGGTCCAGGGAAAATCTGTGTTGAGCCCTGCCGGTTGTATTCAAGCAGTCCCCAAAGTAAATCTAATTGTAGAGACAGTAATTAGCTTGTTTTCCTTGACAGACAAAGTAGCAATGTAACTGATGAAACTGTCTTTTTTCCCATTTCTATCATTTGGGCTGCCCCTTCTATCTCGCCATCCATTTTTTCCTTCCATTATTGATTTGTAATCTCCACCGTGTCAATGGTAACAACAACCCTCGATCTTTCAGTTAATTTACAGATTTCCTCTCCTCCTCTCCAGGGTCGAGGCCATGCATAGGCGCCACACCACGCTGCGGGAGAAGGGGCGTCGCCAGGCAGTGAGAGGCCCGGCCTACATGTTCAATGAGCGGGGCTCAGCCCTGACTGCTGAAGAGGAGCGATTTCTGGATGCTGCTGAATACGGAAACATTCCTGTGGTTCGTAAAATGCTGGATGAATCCAAAACACTTAACTTTAACTGTGTGGACTACATGGGCCAGAATGCATTGCAGCTAGCGGTTGGAAATGAACACCTAGAAGTCACTGAGCTGCTGCTTAAGAAGGATGGCTTGGCCAGAATTGGAGATGGCTTACTTTTGGCTATTTCCAAGGGTTATGTCCGTATTGTGGAAGCCATTCTTGGCCACCCTGCATTCGGTGGAGGTCTCCGTTTAGCTTTGAGTCCTCTGGAGCAGGAGATGCGCGATGATGACTTTTATGCTTACGATGAAGACGGAACACGTTTCTCTCATGACATCACGCCCATTATCCTAGCTGCTCACTGCCAGGAGTATGAGATAGTACATATCCTCTTGACCAAAGGGGCTCGCATAGAGAGACCACATGACTACTTCTGTAAATGTTCAGAATGTGTGGAAAAGCAGAAGAAAGATTCCTTTAGTCACTCTCGCTCCAGGATGAATGCCTATAAGGGCCTGGCCAGTGCGGCTTATCTGTCGCTCAGCAGTGAGGATCCAGTACTCACTGCCCTGGAACTTAGCAACGAACTGGCAAGATTAGCCAACATTGAGACAGAGTTTAAGGTAAGTCAGTATGTGTCTCACTCCCTCTTTTTTGGTTTGTTTGTAGGTATTTTGTCTCTCTTGACATTTTAAATTAACATTTCAGATACACAGTATCCTGGTTTTCAAAGAAAGAACAGGGAGAGGCAGGTTTTGGACTGGGTTTGGATCAAACTATGACAATAAAAATGTTAACTTCTATATTGATTAATGAGATTACCTTGCACTCTGAGTCACATGCATTTGGCATTGGTATAAAAAATATTCTGTGAACCCATTGCCCAGGATCTGACTGAGCCACTGGAATCTCAGCTTGAACCGATTTGTCTTTTTGGGGTTTTTTAGGGATTTATTTACCTGGATTGTCTCAGAAGAGACACAACACATGGTCAATCACTCTCCCTGTCTACTCTGGTTCTGCCTGGAGGTGCTGGACTTGATTCCAAATGCGCCACCTGCTACACTTTCCCGAATCAATTACCTGTGGATATTGACTCCTGCACACGCACCTACAAATGAGAAAGTTTGAGAGGGGTAACTAGCATTTCAGACAATGAAATCTCCCTGTGGCTGAAATTTGGAATAATTAAAGTTATATATTCATACTCCTCTATGCTGAAAAGGGGTATAAAACTCTAAATATGGACATAGGGGAGTCTTCTACTGTAGAACAGAAGAAGCCTCTGGGATGACAACTTTACTAACTGCAATGCTAATTATCAACAAAGATCACAGTTCAACACACAGTGCGCAGAGCAAGGATGTGAGAAACTGAGAGTGTCTGTATGTGAGAGTCTGTTTTTGTTTAATATACTTGTTTTTCATACACATTTTAAATGTATAAGAGATATGAAGCATTAGACCCTTCAGATTTTAACAAAACTCTGGGAAAAGGGGAGCACTTGTCTTTTTGGGGGGGGCAAGATTTGACCCGCCAAATTATCAAATCATTAACTTTTCGGAAACAGGTCTGCCTTTTTTAATCTTTAGGCTACAGCTACGTCTCACATACAAATGTTGTTTGCATAAAGAGATGTATTTTTGTTTTTACAGTATTTAAAACCAAAATGTGTTGTATGTTTTGTTTGGTAGAATTCTATTTGAAAAGTATTACATATCAAGTCTTGGGAAAGAAATCATACGGAATCATTAACTGATGATGTGACACCCTTCCTGTATCTATGTTTAAATATCTTCCTATGTGCATCCATGCATGGTTGAAATTTTCTCCCTAGTCATCTATTCCTCCATTGTTCTTCCCACCTCTCCACTTGTCATTCTACCTGCCATCTCCAGACAAGTTAATGAGAAGGGTCCACCTGAGGAATTGGAGTTGTGTCTCATTACCATTCCATTATCACCTGCCTACAACCTCTTTCGTGACTCCTCCTCTACATTGTCTTCTAATTGCAGTTAAATATCAAACCGTGTTTTGACAGTCAGGTCCTCTGCGGGAAAACTCTACAGGTGGATTTACAACGAGAGAATTACATTATCAAATGCAAGACAACGGTGTGGCATTTGGCTGTTTGCATATTCTGATGATGAAACAGAGACATTTGTTTGTGCTTTTGGAAGAGCAAGCATTGTAAAATGCCATAATGATGCTCTGAGGTTTGGTTTAGCTGATACTATATTCACAGACGACAATTTGTGGCGGCTAATTTGATCCAGTGTAAGAAAACCGTGTTTGAAAACTGTGACTGTAATATCAATAACCACTCACACTTTTCAGGAGTTTAATTCCAGCTCCTTTTGACACAAACCATACGATTCTGTTTACAATAACTCAAAAGCTGGGGGCAGCTTGCCAATATCTAAAGGTTCCCCCAGAGTGTAAACTGCTGTAGTTAAAATGAAATAGATTTTTCATGGCAAACTCATGGCAAAATAAATAGGGAAACATTTATATTTGAGGTATAGTGCATAATGAATTATATTGTTTATAGTATGTACATTCAGAGGTTGTTGCATTATCTGTATAACAAAGAAGAAGGCATTTTTGTTTGAAGACTGGATATCACATCTTGAACAAAGCAAAAGGAGTCAGATGGAGGCCTGACGCACATCAATGATCTGAAAACGAAAGAGGTTAATACATAACTTAGAGACATAGAAACACAACTTAATGAGCCACAAAATAAACGTGATGTTAATTCAAAAGTATGTGCGACTCATGACCACCAAAGTCCCTGGGAGCAGTTCAGTCAAAACACACATGCAGACAAAAGCATGTACTGTCACAATTTCCCCTTCCTTAACTAAAGTGATGATTTAATTTTTTGATTACTTTTTATGACATTTCTGTCTTTTCCAATGTAATTTCAGCCAAATTTCCTTAAATTCACAGTCATTTTAATTCTACTTCTTGCCAACTGCCCTGTGGCAATCTTACGGTCCCACAAATAATCCAATCCTAATCCTACAGGAAACAAGTGCTGGCAAGTTATGTTAGCTTTTGTCAAATATTCAACATACAGATGTTTATTTTGAAAAAATGTAAAAAAAACCTAACTTTTAAGTAATAATTAAATGTTTAGTTATTGTGACACCTAATTGAACAGAATACAAATTGTCAGATTCTACCAGATATGCAGAGATTCAACGTATTTTTATATGTACTTAATATTCAACCAAGGAAGAGGTTTCTTTATTCAAATTTTTCCACATTCTGCATTAGCTCTATCTCTTTAATTGAGTATATTTGAATTCTATTCATATTTTAGAAAAATAAGGTATGATACAAGACCAAAAACAATAGTATTTTGGAGAGATGTGTAGAATAGATGTCAAGGAAAAGTAATTGTTCCTATCTTTTTTCCTCCCTCTATCTCACTCGTCACACCCAACCCTCCACCCCTTCATCGTACTGGAGGCTCAGCTCATGTCCCCCTTGGATTACTCATCTGTGACCGTTTTCACTCTGCTCCACACTGTTCTCTCTCCATTTTCAATCTCAAAACATCTTTTCCCATTCTTTTATCGCAGCCCCCAAGGCACGAGCCTCTTGCCTTGCACTGCGATTGAAAATGCACACATGTGCGTTTAATGGCTCTGTGCTCTTGATGTGTGTCTCACGATGCAAATTGTTATGATAAGATGACATACTTGTTCATGTACTACCCTGAAGCTGCGCCTTTAGATGAATTTAAACATACATAATAATGTAATTGATTTCTTTCATGTACCGGACTAAAGGGGAAAAGCACATCATTCATCATATCCTATACTCATGAGGTTGAAATGCTTATTTTCATTACTTAAGGACCTGATTTTTTTTTTTCAACAGTCATGAGCCTTGTGATACCCTTATTTACAGTGCTGTGATATATTCCTGTATTACATCACCAGTGGAATGTATATTTTTGCTTGGATCAACATATGAAATATGTTGTTGAAATATGCTTGCACTGGATGCAACATCATAATTCATTTTAATGAGGACTGCGGCTCTCATACTGTAAACACCTGGCTGGCTTGACCTCCAACAAGGTCTCTCACTGTCTTGCTGTTTTTGTTAGTCATTACCACGGCACTGTCGAACTATACCGCCTATTGTTCTTTCTGATTTTTCCATGTGGTGCCTATGTCATTAATCTGCTGTTTGCCATTCTTTGTGTTTCTGCTTTTAGAGAAAGATCAGGGCACTGTAAGTCCAAATGATGTTATTTCAGCATCATGATATCACACAGTTCTGAAATGTGCCTGTAAATGCTGAGGGTGTGTGAGATGCGGGAGAAGTGCAATATGTTTGGGAGATGTGAAAAGGTTTTTTTGTCACATTATTATTGTCCACAGTAAGCATCAAGGGCCGTGCAATATATCAAAGCCCATAACCCTAGTGGTTTTGCCCATTTCGAGCATCAGACATGTACCCTACTCAGGGAAATGTGACTATATCTGTCCGTGGGAGAAGGCAATTACTTCCGATCCTCTTCGGTTTGTGTTTCTTGGGTCTAGTCAGCAAACCCACTACACAATGTTTGGGTGGGTTATTTAGACAAATGCTCAGCAATCATCTATTTGCATGTAGCAGGAAGACTGCTATCATGCCCTTTTCCATCCTCGCTGGCCCTGCACTGTCAGAGCATGTATCCTGGCTGATGCATGAACTAACTCCCTGATTGCTGGAGGCCCTTGAAGTCTGGTTAAAAACCATGAATGGCAAGAGTTCCTCACACTCCTGTTGCCATAGTTCGTCATGATCTCAGATTTTTATTATTTTTGCCCCCCAGATGATAGAAGGAAAATTAATTTCAGACACTGCCTCATCCGAGGGGCTTCTTCGCATTGACGAGCCTCTAAGATGAAGGGTGAAGTCCGGTTGCCACGACAAGAAGATTTCAACAAGAATTCATCATAACCTTGATGACTGAGAACCTCCACAGACAAATTACATAACATTTACTCATTTGCATGGCTCTTATTTTTCAAGCAAACAACTTGAAAATTAATTCCTAAATGTTATGGGGATCACATTAATTTGAAAGGGTTTTTGTGGAACTCAAAATATTTCTTCAGACTGCCCCAGTAACTGTTTATCCAGTGGAGTTCATTTTTTGCTTCTCGGTATGATAGTAAATTACACATTTTGAATCATTTTACTCACCCTTGTATGTTCCATCAGCCAAAGGTTCTAAGGTTTATTGTTATTTACTTTTATTCATATATATATTTTTAAAATCAATCTGCACTTGTACATAATGTAAAAGAAATGCACTGAATATGTGTTTTAGATGAGCACTGGAAAGAACAGCGAGGTTTACAAGTGTACTGTAGTACACTTGTCTGTAAGTTCTGTAAGGTTTTTGAATATTTAGTTGTAGCAAAGAACAAACAATTCTCAGAATTTGATTATATAAACAATTATGTAGTATATGATTGAGCCTCCCTATAATACAATTAGTTGTATCCCTTAATTTGATATCTTGAGTATTTAAGCATAAGATCACTGTGTCTGAATTACTTTAAATTCGGCCCCAAAGTTATACTCATTAGACTCCAAGGGTCAAAGGCTACGGTCTTAGCGTGCAAAAGACTGAAGTTGTCGGTTATCCATACCGCTTATAGCGCTTATCCTTCATACCCTGCACTGGAATTTGGTGAGAAGCTGGCTACACCCTGGACCAGATGTCATTGAATCACAAACCCAATTAACAATGTGTAATAATTCTCTCCAATTCACACTGGAAGACAGTTAAGAGTCTTAAAATTAATTATGTAATGCTGCAATGCAAATGTTTTGAACAAGAAAACCCCTCACCAAGGGGCCCAGGTTGGCCAATGAAAACACACCAATGTGCCACGGTACAAGAATTTAGTACATTCATTCAAAATGATTGGTGATTACATAAATGTAACATTTCCTGTTCAAAATGTCTGTTGTCAACATCAGTATGCCAGACTATAAATCTTGGTAACATCTTGTTGAAATAACAAGTTCCCTTTAGCTGAGAGAAGACACATTCTATTCATTCCCTTCAAAGTCTGCTGTACATAAAAATATTAAATTTGATCACTATTGTAAATTGCAAATGGACAAATTGACTATTGGGGACATATATATAACATCAAGACAGTCAATCTATTTGGTTATTGAAGTCATTCTCTGCGATTATTTTTATTGATAAGCCAGTTTTATTTATATTCACTATGATACCCACATCAGAATTGGTTGTTTATCAGTATCAATCAAGGTAAGAGAACTTCCTCTGCAGATGTATTTCACGGAGGAAATATTCCTCCACGATCCAGTTGGTATGATATCGAGCATGAAGTCATGCTAACCTTTAAATGGAAAGGTCACGAGCCAAATCATAGGATCGACCCTCATTTAACATTCACTTGTTTCGATGTGGCAGAAACTGCTCATTTAAATATTTCTCGGGGACACAGATGATGACTTTTTTTCTCCCCTGTAGCCATAATCTTGGAAAATCAGTTCATGCATATAATTGCAAATTAGACATGCAAAGGTACAATGAAGGATGCAAAATTAGAAAGGGATGGAACACTTGTTTTCTGATAGGTATTTGTTTGTATTGGAGCTTCCCCTCTTTCACACTTCCACTTTTCCTTTCTGCTATGTTGTTTATCCGTCTGTCTCCCACCTCGTGCAGAACGACTACCGTAAGCTCTCCATGCAGTGTAAGGACTTTGTGGTCGGGGTGCTGGACCTTTGTCGCGACACAGAAGAAGTGGAGGCCATTCTGAACGGCGACGTGGACCAGTGTATACCGAGCCCCTACAACCGTCCCTGCCTTAGTCGTGTCAAACTTGCAATCAAATATGAAGTAAAGAAGGTAAGATGGGCAACATTTACAGGTCTTTTAACCAATTCTTCTCGAAGTATTTAACGTACACAAATAAAGAGGGTATTGCATTCTGGCTATCCTTGAACCTGGCCTACTCATGAAAATATAAATTGTACAGAAATCATAAGCGACAGGTAAGCATGCCAACAGATAAAATGTAAATACAATATGGTGTATATAAAAATGATAGGGAAAAAGGAGCATAACATGGAATAATAATTTTTTCAGCAGAGCTAAGCAAGATTTTTCATCTGGACTGTAATCCTCCGCAGTCGTCCGTTCAGTTTACAGTCACTTACAATCATTTTTTGACAGTTTCCGTGTCAGATTGGTTACAGAGTCATCAGGTTGACACCCATGGAATCTGGTATGTGGGCCATGGAACAGCTCACTGTATTTTGCAGTGAGGCCAAATAATTAGTTCTGTTCTCAAGTAGGTGAATTTCATGAGATTAGGGTTTGTGCAGAAATGGCAAGCCCAGACAGCCCTTCTCCATTTTTTCAGTGGCTGGACCTGTCGCAGCAAGTAAGCTTTCCCACATGACCAGACTGTACTTGAAGATGGACGGTGTTGAAAAAAAAGAAGGATAGAGCAGATTCATGTAAATGAATCCAAAGATAGAAATGAATTGTGATTATTTCCTGTCAAAAGCCCCAATTCAACCAAAGGGATGCCATACAGCATATGTGAACATTTCTCACCCCTTCCTTTCCAAGCTGAAGTGCTTGCAGAATATTCATCACGCCTGATTACCTTCATCATCTGCATGTAGTGCGGCATCTGCTGTTAGACACATAATTCTGGTTTTAATAATCATAAACTTCAGAGAAACCCATAAATAGGTGAAACCAAAGCCTTTTAAATGATCCGGCCTCCATATTTGTGCACTGCATAATGAAGACAAACCAAAGTCATAGCCCACTTATTCCTTTGTTCATTTTCACATTCCTGTTTCTTGGGGAAAAAAAAATACAAAACCGGGATATTAAAATAAACAGCAATCACCCTTTCAGAAGAGGAAAATGGTTTTATTTGTATTTGTGTGTAGTCAGCGTTTAAACCACAACAAAAATATGCCTTTTAGCAGTACATTGTTTTGTGTCAGCAAAGTAAACTGGGTATTGTGCACTAACTTTGTTCTTAGAATAGGTGGGGAGAATAGTATGACCTGTATCTGCCTTAGAGAAGTAGAATTGAAAATATATTATGTGTTGCCTTTTTCTTTTGATGCTGGAGAGAGTATCGTAGCGCTGGGTACGAGTTAAAAATGAATGGCGCAACCTGCTGGTGAAAGACGTCTATTTTCAATTAAAATCGGTCCTGTAAAATAGCCTAAAAATGGTGCACCCAAGCATTTTAGGGGGATTGCAGTGAAAACGCAATAAGCATTGTACTCCTACTCACAGAACATTTTATATATTGCATATGGATTGAACTGTGGTGATTGAGGGATTCACCTGCACGGAAGTTTAGAAGAGTGCATGAGAAATGGTCAAATACAATATTCGGGGTAAAAAACAAAAAGTAGGCCAACTGCAATTTTACATCATGCTGTTCTGGAGGGCTTTCTCAGTCCTTGGGGAACATTGTGGCTGACATGTAAGCAAGCCTATGTGATTCAGTACAAAGAGAGGGATACAAACAAAGTCACTTTGTCGACAAACACGATTCAGTTGAAATCTTCTTGTCATGTCAACTAAACTTGAATTTCTTCACTTGAAGAAATTCAAGTCCAGCTGTGACAAGAATTCACCATGACCTGCATGACTGGGAACTTCCATAGACATGATTCTGTTGCTTCCCTCAACCCGAGCTATCCCTGATTCTATGCATGCCTGTATTCTGGTATCTTAATATCTTATATGTGTATTTATGTTTTTGTCCTGTAAATAGTCTATTCAAGCTGTGTCTTTATCCTGTACACGAGTATGTTGCCAATTCTTGGAGAGCTAATTACAAGGGAGACAAGGAGAGGGGGATGGAAAGATTGCCATGGAAACCAGGTGGAGCAGGACTTTGTGTATCGCTGCTGGATGCTCGTAGGGGTAATGCCACGGGTCAGTGGCTTTGACAGCGTGTTCACCGGACACCAGCAGGAAACTATGTTAACCCCAATTTTTGAACGAGGCAGTGGTGTGTAGTCACCCTCTGAATGTGGAAAATATTGACCCAATGTATACCCAACCACCCGACTGATGGAGGGAAGGATGTCAAATGTCATTTAAGATCCTTTAATGTGAAGGCCAAAACTGAGCAATGGAAAAGATTGATGCAAGAGAGAGAGAGAGAGAGAGAGAGAGAGAGAGAGAGAGAGAGAGAGAGAGAGAGAACAACAAAAGACTAGCGAAGGAAGAACTTGGTGGCAGAAAGCGACTGGTTACTTGGCTCATAGCAGTGACAGAAAATCAAAGCTCAAATGCAAACGGGATTGCATACTGAGCATTGATTAGTCTGTTTTCCACATCCTTCCTCCAGATGGAACAAAACCATTTATCCTCCTTCCTTGTTTTCTAAGAAGCCTCACCAGACTGGGAGTCATTTTAATTAATCAGTTTATTTCTTTGGTTAAATTCATCAGCAGATGCTGAAATGCCAAGGAAGTGATGTGTCATTAAGCAAATTCTTCATTTATTGATGTGCACACAAATTTACTGCCTGCTTTCATTTGCACAATGTATGATTAATTAATTTCTTAACCTGCTTCTCTGAATGAAGTGGATTTTTTGAATAAGAAGATGCTGTCAGCTAAATTTCACATCTTGATAAATAAGACGGTGATAAATTCTCATAAAAAAGTCCATTGTGAATTTATCCTGCAAACTTGGTCTCCCAGGAATTTTGAATATTGAAGTAAGGTGAAAGAAACCCCTATCAAAACTCTTGCACTGTTGCTTTGAGGATGATAATTCAAATTGTGGAAAAAAATTCTATACAATGAATTCTTGAATTACGATAACATTTTTATTTTTGAGAAAAAATAACTTTTCATTGCATGTATAAATGGTATTTCATGTTTGTACACAGAAAAATGTTCTGGTGAATGCAGTATTACAAGTTGGGCTTTATGTTTTCAGTCTGTTAAGTACCGACTCTCAAGCTGCTAAGTGTGCCAGCTGTAGGCCGTCGAGTGTGTCTGTTTGAGGGACAGTCGCACAGTGTTTTAGTCGATGGTGTTCTATATTTTCAAATATTTAAAAGTGAGAGAAAAGCCTTTTTCCCCTTTATAACAGGTTACATTCATGATGAATACAACACACTCCCTCCATCTCACATTTTTCTCTCATTTGTGTGACTCTCTTGCCAGTTTGTTGCCCATCCTAACTGTCAGCAGCAGCTGCTGACCATTTGGTACGAGAACCTCCCTGGCCTGAGACAGCAGTCCATCGGGGTGAAATGCTGGACGGTGCTGGGCGTCACCGTTGGCCTGCCTTTCTTGGCTGTTGCCTATTGGATAATGCCTTGCAGCAAGGTAGGAACATGTGTTGAATAAATTTCATTCAAAGGTCCTAAAACAAGGTCAGGTCAATCAGAATCACCGAGATGTGTGAATGAGAGGATGTATGGTTGTTGTCTATATATCTGGCCCTGTGGTCGACTGGTGACCAGTCCAGGGTATATTCCGCCTCTTGCCCAATGACAGCTGGGATAGGCTCCGATCCCCCAGGCCTCCATCCCTGCTATAGATAATGAATGAATGAATGAATGAATGAATGAATGAATGAATGAATGAATGAATGAAAGTTTTACTATTTGGCATGTATCTAGTAAATAGCAGTAGTGTAAGAAAGCCGGTAAGGAAAGCACTATCTTTGAAATCGGACGTTTTTTAAGAATAGCTATATTTTTATAGTCTCCACGTGTTAAATGGATAATATGGCCCTTTGATACTATATGTTGTTATTCAAAGGACAAGTTCACCCGAAACTGTAAATTCAGTCAAAACACTAGACACCTTCACTCCTCTGTTTGCGTCTTATAACACCCCACTATAAATATAAGTGTAGGAGACAAAGATGAAGCACATGGATAGAGGAGACAGTGCAGGAAGGATTTGGAGAAAAAAGACATATATGCTTGAGAATCAGAATCAGAAATCTGAATCAGAAAGTCTGTAATTGTGACGTATCTCTGCAATTACAAGGAATTTGTTGTGGTTTGTCGGTGCTTAGGAGACAACGTGGGATAATCATGACATCAAAAAGTGAAATCAGGACAAGTGTAATAGGTGGTGCAAAGGAGCAAGTTGTGCAAAGTAGTGCAAAAGTAGTGAAAAAGAGGAGAGGTCAAGACTATGTCTTTATTTTAAAGATATGTCAGTTAGTTATGAGACATTAGACATTACCCAACAGTGGTTTACAGATCAAGAAGCACCCCTGTTAAAATAAAAACCCTATTGAACCTACTTTCTGCAAAACAACTCTCCCATTAACACGACAAGCCAAGGCAACAGAGACCAGACCCCAACCCTGGCAGTTATATTCGGAAAACTCCCCACAGTTCAGTTATACTGAAGAAGCCTCTCGCATATCGTCAAGTGATTTGACAAGGGCAGCTCCTGATAATTAATTTTTGGTAATTAGATTTCATGGGTGTGTGTTAATAACATGTCTGTGTACCCATTCATCCAGCCAGAATGGCAACTTAGGTTCTTGTGAACTCTACATTTGGTACATGATATGATTGTTTTTTTAGGGTGGATCATAATACAATCAATATCTTAAGTAGTAGATATTCTCTGTGTAGGACTCCATTATTGATTATTTATTTTCTGTTCTGTCTCTGAAGGAAGACTTAACTGTGCTGTCATAGTGAGGTAGTGAACATGCTATGAGCCCTGTGACCCTCCATGTTACATCCATATTTTACTGATGTTACATTTTTAAGTTAACAATCCTATATTTATTCCATCAACAAAAAAAATGCTCTTGTGTACATGTTTGTATTACATGAATAACACAATAGGACAATTATTAAAACATTCTGACGGAACAAGCAATTCTTCTTTGACCTTTCTTTTCATGAAAGAAAATGTTGTTCCTTCTCTAATTCATCAGTTGTTGTGTTAAGCAAGGATGCCACTAAGTGAATAAGTGAATATAATTGAATGAATAAGTAAATTTCCCACTGTCCCTTGAGTTACAGCCTATTCCAATGGCTGATATTTCACTGACTACTTATATTGTATCGTATATGAATAATGTAACAACCTGGAATATTTATTTGTAAATATAATTGTATATACCTTGTAAATACTTTGCATACATTTATTTGGGCTCTCTCTGATACATCTATCTGTCATCTGTCATCTGTACCCTGTGAGCAGGAGCCACTGCAACAAAGAGCAATGTCCCCCTTGGGGATCAATAAAGTATTCTGATTTTGATTTTGATTCTGATTCTGATTACTGTTACTACAACATTAAAGTTTCACTCTATAGAGATTTACTTGATGCCTCAAGGCCCAAACACTATTTGATCCCAGGCAATTGTGGCGTCACATTTAAGTTTATACTCAGCCAGGTAAATTATCATCTGTGAAGAGACAGTATGACTCATCGAAGCAGAGTGAGCGGTTATGCAAATCTACTCATCAACTGAATTAATAATCCTCCATGCATTGTCAGGCCTCATTGTCAGGGTTTGTGTGTGCGTGTACTTATTTATGTGGGGGACTGTTAATGTTACGATTCAGACAACTGTTAAGGGCGTATGAGTGATCTATATCAAGTGACACTGATGGATTTTCCTTTTGCCAGCTCAAGGGAGAGAAGCATGGAGGGCAGGAGTGCTGAGAGATCCTCAAAACCAGACATGTGTTCAATTATGGGGCACGAGAAGCCTCTATGCATGTGTCTGTATGCATTTGCATAGACAGGTGCAGGCTTGTTGTAATCATTTTTTGGGGCCAAGCATTCATCAACCCCTGGTGCAATTACATTCATTTTTAAAGCCCAACACAAAGCCAAATTGCATTTTATATCAGTTGGAACGGATCAAGGAGATGCTCTGGAAATGATGCTGTTGGGGATCATAGTCTGTGGGGGAAACACAGACATTATTGCAGTCGATATTTATTTTAAGGGAAAAGGGACAAGAGAGGAAAACACGTTCATCGGTAATAGATTAGGGTTAAGAAATCTAAAAAAAAAACAAAAGCTGATGAATATAATATTTGGATCAACGTTACTTATTCATGAATGCCTTACCTCCTCCCCTGTATCTCTGTCCTTATCTTGTCCTTTATCATGTCTTTTCATACATCTGAACCCAGGTCATCAGCAGAGGAAACAAAATCAATACTCACAGGATGGGACAGACTCCATTTATCATTGTTGGAATGCATGGATGTCAATAAATGCAAAATCTTAGTTCTGTCAACATACTAGCAAAAACTACAAGATGTTGGATCTTGTATAGTTTCAGATTTGTGCTCCTTTAAGATATTCTGTTATATCTAATATTTATGACCATCTCTCTCGGGATATATTTCCCATCATGTTAAAATCCTTTGTTGAAAAAAGGCTGGAGAACTACAGGGCAACCAACAGCACCATAGTGGTCCTGGTGAGATTTTTATTTCACACCGAATCCCTTCTTGTTTTGTCTGAAAGTGCCGGCTTCCTGCAGAGAGAATTTTCCAGAACAAAGAAAATCAGTTCTTGTTAACATCACACTGATAAAAAAAAAGGAACTTGTAGGGTTTGCAGGCCCTACACAATACTTTTCCTGATCGTGGGTGACCATCTCATTTCATCCAAGGGTAAAGTAAATCAGCCTTATCAGCACACCGGCATGAAACAGGAAGAGTTGTCTAGTGGCAGCTGGCTTAACCAAGGTTTTGGAAGGTTAAGATTGACCTTCTCCTGGTTTACAATGGTGTGTGATATGGAGACCACAGTTGGATCCAATTTGTATGCAGACTAGAGATATCCTGTGGGTAGTTAATATTGAGCACAGCAGGTTTAGTGATTGGTGTGCGTGTATCTGTGCATGCATGCATGTGGACGTGAGAGAGTGGGTGTGTGGGCGCACCTGTGTGTCCACATGGATGTGTTTTTTTTCACAATATCGTGAATTCTTTGCAGATATATGAGACCTAGCAAGCGTCTTGCACTGTGTCCCTCTAATAAAATGTATATCTTCAGTTTCATTCAAGCTGACGCTGTGAAGGTGCTCATTGGTTAAGCATACCAGTGAAAACTAACAGCTGCTGTTTACCTTCAAAGATGGTTATTATGTGGAACTCCACTGACTCTAATCTCTGAAGACCGAGATTTTAGAAATCCTGCAAAAAACCAGAGCTAATTGGGAAAAAACACAGATGTTTAATTTGTAATCAGTTTTAGTGTGGCTTATGGTAATCCATGGAAAAAAAATCTGTTCTTGAAAAGTGCGAAGCATGTGTAAGCAAACTCAATTTAACTTCATCCTACACCTGCCAAAGTATGCCATTTACTATGTATTCTTAATAAATAATACTCTTCGTTGATGCCCAGTTTTACTCCCCTCCTGCTGTAAGATTCATTTGTTACACTCTGCAGGGTCTGCACTCTGGAAATGATAGGGAATAAATGGGAAGTATGGTCTCATCAATAAGATAACTAATTTTTTTATTTTTTTATTTCCCAAGATGTTGTCAGTTGTTCCACTGTTTGTCCACAAAATGAAATTTTGTTCATTTTTGGGTTTTTTTTCCAGCTGGGCCAGATCTTGCGAAGCCCCTTCATGAAGTTTGTGGCCCATGCTGTCTCTTTCACTATCTTCCTGGGTCTGCTGGTCATAAATGCCTCTGATCGTTTTGAGGGCGTCAAGAACCTGCCCAACGAGACCATCACAGATCACCCCCGTCAGGTGTTCAGGGTCAAGACAACCCAATTCTCCTGGACAGAGATGTTGATCATGAAGTGGGTATTGGGTGAGTTGTATACGTGGAGCAAAAGTCATGTGACAGTGCTTGCAAATCACTTAATGTTTTGCTAGTTTACATCCTAAATTATTTGCTCAGGTTTATTTAATAGTTACCATTAAGATAAGTTCTATATCATTTGGAATATTCCCTTTGGAATTAGTGTGATGTATCAATATTCTAATATGAATTTCTACAACTGTTAAGGCCCTGAATATTATCAGAATTTAAAATAAAATAAAATAAAGTAAAATAAAACATTTGTTGAAAAAAATGTTTTAAAGTAGAAATATATGTTTACACTGTATTAAGATCAGTATAAATTCATTTCAGAAAACTGCAAGAATGAAGATATAGCCATGTTTTTAAATTCATTGACAACTTTTAAAATGTGGTTTAGAAAGTTTTGGATGCTAATTAAAAGTGTAATGTGTAATTGTTTAATTTAACTTCTTGGCTTTTATATGAAGTAGAATTATAAATAAACTCACAATCATACCAACCAAATAGATGAGCAACCCAAAGTCGGTTCCTTTGCAAGGCATGGAGAACAACCAGTGCGGGAGAGACAGTTACAGTTGGCAGAAATGGATTATATTGAAAGAAGGGGAAATTGTGAAGCTCGGCAGGAATAAAAACACAGGAAGATAAATAAATTCCCAGAGGCCATTTCAGTCAGACCTCAGCTGCTCCCCATCTGCTGATGTTCTTCATTTCATCTCCAACCACACATAATAGCATTATATGGGTGGCAGTGTTATATATGTTGCTTACATACAGTCAAATTTTCATTTGTTTGCATGGAATGGCACAATTCTTTTCCCATCCATTTATTTCTTTTACAGGCACATGTCTGTATGTGCATGATGGATCATTGTAATTCCAGACATTGGGTTTGAGGGCAATTTTTTGGTTAAAGACAGAATTATTTCCTTTAGCCCCAATCATTAATAAAGATCTTGTGTATATTTTTCTTTGTATATGTGTGGTTCCTGGATCAGGTATGATTTGGTCTGAATGTAAGGAGATCTGGAGTGATGGACCCAGGGAGTACGTGATGCACCTTTGGAACGTCCTGGATTTTGGAATGCTCTCCATATTTGTGGCATCCTTCACGGCACGCTTCATGGCCTTCCTGAAAGCCTCAAAAGCCCAGCAGTATGTGGACATGCATGTTCCAGATGTGGACATCAGCAATGCCTCCCTGCCTGATGAAATCGCCTATTTTACCTTTGGTAAGCAATATTTTCTCCATTTATTCTACCTACCTACCTATCGATCTAAATATTTAGGTGTATGTGTGTGTCTTTGCATGTGTGTGTCTGTTTGTGTGTGTACCTGAAAATTAAAAAGCTTTGAAGATGTCTCGAGTGTCACTTCCTGATGAGTCACTAATGTAGGTCCCTCTGTGTCACTATACCTGATTGTAACTGAATGGGTCACCATCATGCTCAACGGAGTCCTCAAAACAGCCTATTAATTTGAATCATGAGTGTGAGAGCTCAGACACTCTTCCCTCCAGGCTGCAGCTCACAACGGAGAAGGATTGGGAAACACTGGTCTGTAGTTCAATGTTTGCTCCGCTTTTTCCATCACTTTTCTGTCCTCTACCATCCTCTTGCAGAGATTGTTACTTTAGCAATAACAGAGTTACTGCCTGTTCATATATATATATATTACATATACTTATTCTTCACTTCATTATTGTTCAGACTTTCAAGCAGATAAGAATAATGAATTGTCCTACTGGAGATATTGAAATGACTCTACTTTTTTTTTTCACAACAGATGGTATTTTTGACACTATATGATTAGAAATAGCTTTAGTACACCTGAGTTGCAGATTTGCTGCAGAAGTTAAAAGTAAGGGGAGGCCAATCAGATGAACATGAGCAGAAAATGTGTGAATAAGTACTCTGATCCAATCAGCAGCTAAGCTTGAAGCAGATTTTAAGTATTCAGCATTGGTTTATATTTATATTTCATTCTGGTCGCTCTCATTCTCTCTTTCTCTCCCTTCTCTCTCTCTTTCACTCTCCTTTTTGTATACAGCATGCGTATATCAATATATATATGTGTGTGTGTGTGTGTGTGTGTGTTTTATGTATACATACACACATTATATAGATACTGTATACATACATGTACACAGGCATATATACATTATTGATATACACATATATATGTATGTATTTATATGTACACATCATCTTTTAATCTGTATTTGTGTAAAATGTGAACTCTGAATAGTGATGAATAATATAGTTATATTATTGTATAAAAAATTATAGTATAGTAGTATTGAAAAAAACAGTGTAGAAAGAGAAGTGAGGGTCATGTTGAAGTCTACCTTTGGAGAGAATGTTCATCAGTGCTGCCATCTAGCGAACAGATTTTGTCATAGCACGCTGCAACTCACCTCTTAGAAGATTTATGGATGTAGTGAGAGAGGATATGAAGGTAGAGAGATAAGAATAAAGAGAATAGGGTTAGACGGAGAAGGTTGATTCACTGTGGCGACCCCTGAAGGGAAAAGCCGAAGATACTGCTACTCACCCATCCACCGCCGCTTATTCTGCACTCAGGATCACGGGGGATGCTGGGGCCAATCCCAGCTGTCATCGGGCGAGAGAGTAGTCAATAGCAGGCCACATACACAGACAATACCCATTCACTCACTCATTCAGCACAATTCTGTTAACCTGCTGCATGTTTTTCGGAGAAACCGGAGAAAGCACACAGACATCAAACATCCATCCATCCAGCCATCCATCTTTGGCCACTTATCCTTGGTCGGGTCGCGGGGGCAGCAACCAGAGCAGGGAGGCCCAGACCCCCCTCTCCCCAGTCACATGGTTCAGCTCTTCTGGGGGAAGACATAGTCTCTCCAGTGTGTCCTGGGTCTTCCCCCTGGTCTCGTCCCAGATGGGCATGCCCGGAATACCTCCCCAGGGAGGTGTCCAGGAGGCATCCTGACCAGATGCCTGAGCCACCTCATCTGACTCCTCTTTATGCAGAGGAGCAGCGGCTCTACTTCGAGTTCCTCCCGGATGGGCGAACTTCTCACCCTATCTCTAAGGGAGAGTACGGCCACCCTGCAGAGAAAACTCATTTCGGCACTCCACCCGTTTCCTGTTGAGTACTATAGTCTCGGATTTGGAGGTGCTGATCCTCATCCCGGCTGCGAACCGCTCAAGTGAGAGGCCATCAGGCCATGATCTCTCGCTGGAGATCATGGCCTGATGGAGCCAACAGGACCACATCATCTGCAAAAAGCAGAGACTTGATCCTGTGGCCACCAAACCGGATCCCCTCAACACCTTGGCTGTGCCTAGAAATTCTGTCCATAAAAATTATGAACAGAATCGGTGGCAAAGGGCAGCCCTGGCGGAGTCTAACTCCCACCGGAAACGAGTCCGACTTACAACCAGCGATGCGGACCAAGCTCTGACTCCTGGCACACAAGGGCCGAACAGCCCATATAACGGGGGTCGGTACCCCATACTCCCGGAGCACCCCCCACAGGACTGCCCGCGGGACACAGTCGAATGCCTTCTCCAAATCCACAAAACACATGTAGACTAGTTGGGCAGACTCCCATGCCCCCCCGAGAACCCTGCTGAGGGTATAGAGCTGGTCCACTATTCCACGACTAGAACGAAAACCATACTGCTCCTCCTGAATCCGAGATTCGACAGCCCGGCGGACCCTCCTCTCCAGCACCGTTGAACAGACCTTGCCAAGGAGGCTGAGGAGTGTGATCCCCCTGTAATTGGAGCACATCCTCCGATCCCCCTTTTTAAAAAGGGGAATCACCAACTCGGTCTGCCAGTCCAGCGGCACTGTCCCCGACGTCCACGCAATGCTGCAGAGGCGTGTCAACCAGGACAGCCCTACAGCATCCAGGGCCTTGAGGAATCCAGGGCGGACCTCATCCACCCCCAGGGCCCTGCTACTGAAGAGCTTTTTGACTACTTCAGTAACTTCAGCCCCAGAGATAGGAGGACCCCCCGCAGGGTCTTCCGGCTCTGCTTCCTCATTGGAAGGTGTTTTGACGGGATTGAGGAGGCCTGAGAAGTATTCCTGCCACCGATCTACGACGTCCCGCGTTGAGGTCAGCAGCGCCCCGCTCCCACTGTAGCTCCCCCAGAGGGAGCGCTCTCTAGCAGCCCCTCTAAGGACTCCAAGAAGGACGGGTATACTGAGCTGCTGTTGGGTGCATAGCCACAAACAACAGTCAGAACCCATCCCCCTACCCGAAGGCGGAGGGAGGCTACCCACTCGTCCACCGGGTTGAACCCCAACATTCAGGCGCCGAGTCGGGGGGCAATCAATATGCCCACTCCTGCTCGGCGTCTCTTACCGGGAGCAACTCCTGATTAGCAAAGAGTCCAGCCCCTCTCGAGAGGCCTGGTTCCAGACCCTACGCTGTGCGTCGAGGTGAGTCTAACTATATCTTGTCGGAATCTCTCAACCTTGCGCACCAGCGCGGGCTCTTTCCCCACCAGAGAGGTGACATTCCATGTCCCTAGAGCAAGCTTCTGCAGCTGAGGGTCGGACCGCCAAGTTCCCCCCCTCCAGCCACCGCCCAACTCACTGCACCCAACTCCCTTGGCCCTTCCTGTGGGTGCTGAGCCCAGGGGAAGAGGTGCAGGCCCGGCCACCAGGCGCTCGCCATCGAGCCCCACCTCCAGGCCTGGCCCCGGTGACCTGCGTCCGGGCTGGGGAAAACTAGGTCCCAAATTGTCCCTCATCATGGAAGTTGAAGACGCAAACTCCACACATAAAGGTCCCCTTGACGGAATCGAACCGGGGTCCTTCACGCTGCGAGCCAAAGCACTAACCACTGCGCCACCTTGCCTCCCTCACCTCTACTCATTGAGTGAAAATGCACAATGTTATTGCAGTTCCTTCTTTCTACCTTCACCAAAACATGCACATGCAACATCTTTGTATCTTATTCTTTCCCTCCACAACCCATAATTTCACTCCTTTAAAACAAATACCCGATAGTTTGCTCACCTTTCATCCATTTATGTCTATCGATTTAATGATTTCGCTCAGATCCCATTTCAGTTGTTTTCCTTCTCCATTTCTCTCATTTGTTGATCCTCCCTCATGGCCAATGACTGTAGGTCTTTGTACTCATCTTTTTATCCTTTTAGCTTTTCGTCTAAACCTCATCCCTTTACCCTCCCTTACCCTCTTGTCTTTAACTTCTATCCAACACCCAACCATCTATAGCCTATCCAACCTACCATCCCTGCCACCAAAGCCAAGCAAAGCCAAGATTACATTCTTTAGAAACGTTTTCTAAAGCTTGAAATCCCATAAAAAATGTTTGTTCTTTAAAACAAGATTTGATTTAAATCACCAGTCGCTGCTTTTGGAGTTTCTCTCAAAAGGGTAAGCAGCATAAAAAAATACTACTGCGCTGCAGTTGGTCAAGTTATAATACAAATGTAAATTTAAGTAATGCTTCAATGGAGGTTTAAACAAATGATTAAAACATGCTCCTCAGTTCACCATTCAAATAGTTCTTCAACAATACTCTTATTTCCTTTCCAGCCAGAAACAAGTGGCGCCCATCTGACCCCCAGATCATCTCCGAGGGCCTATATGCCATTGCTGTGGTGCTGAGTTTCTCACGCATCGCCTATATTCTTCCAGCCAATGAGAGCTTCGGCCCGCTGCAGATCTCTCTGGGACGCACAGTCAAAGATATCTTCAAGTTCATGGTCATCTTCATCATGGTGTTTGTGGCCTTCATGATCGGCATGTTCAACCTGTACTCTTACTACCTGGGAGCCAAATACAATCCTGCATTTACCACGTGAGTTAATCCAATCATTTACTTTTAATTTTACATGTGTGTTAAATGCAGGTCCCCATATGTTTTGAAACTAGTATCTAACATCGTCTTTTTCATAAAGTTATGTAAATACACAAAGAAATTAAGTGGAAAATAATCTTGCATGATAGTTGCCATCTCGACATTTATTGATTTTCACAGTGTGAAACATTTAATGTGATCATTCACTTGCTTTCTACTGTCAGATGCCTTTTATCACTCAGCTTACTCCGGCATTTTTCCCGCGCTCACTATGTTATCGTTATCTTCATTGCACCCACTTTGATTTATGATAATTTATTTACCAAATTTTGGTCACAGCTGTGAGATATAAACTATAATACTATGAAGTGATTAATGATTGGTTGACAACAACTCTTTTTTTTTTTTTTCAAGAAATCCACTATAGAACTGATGACTTATTCTTGATTACCTTTTGCAAATGCTAGTGAGTACTGGTGGCAGATGGGACGGCTGGAGTGTACTAGATGAGGCACATCATTTAATAAATCACAAATGTCGGATCAGGCATTTTCATACAATTGCTGTGATCCATTATTTTTTAGGCTTTGATCTGAATTATTAATTGATTCCCCCCAAAAATGACAGTGACAGTGATGAAATACAAAATGAACAGAGTGAGAACAGTCTATCCGTCAGCCGAGACACAATGTCATTGTAATAGATGATTTGAAATCACAACACTCAAATGCAAAGGTGATTAAAGCTTGTGATATCATCCCTCCGGTACCATCTCTGAAAGTTTGTTTTTTTTCAGATTATTTTACAACATTGACAAAAGAACCAACAAAATACTTGTGAACTACTTAAAAAATAAATCAGATTGTAGCCTGTGCAGTACCTTCTTTAACAAGAAGTGGAGCAGTCCATGACATACTCATACCCATATCTTAACCATCTTATCTCATCTCTCCAAAATCAATCCATCTCTGCCATTTTTTCAAACAAATTTTCCATCTTGGACCACTGGCAGAATTTTCAGTGTCTGTTAATCGCCGTCCATCTCCAAATGAAACTCTCGCTCTGAGGTCTCTGTGTTTCCATTCTTCGATTCGGCAAAGAGATAAATTCTCTGATGTAGAGAGATAATATTACACCATTTCTTCATTCTATTTAATGCTTCATAGGTTGGGTGAAAATGTCTATGTTGTTTTTACTGAGGCTCACACTAACATTTAAAACAGACAATATAATCAAATAGGACATTCAGCTAAGAGCCCAAATTGCAAATTTATATAAGTAGATTGGGTTATCGTTTGTATACATGTCCTCTGGATTTTCAGTGAATATGGGTCACAGTCTCTGGAAGTGATCAGGTGTAACTCCACTGCTCTCAACCCTTGAGCATCTGGAACCAGCTGTGGGCAAAAAAGATCCAAGAACAAACTCTCAAGTGGAATCAACGCTAAACTGAGAACGTGTTTAGCGGCTTAGTGCAACACATCTGAAAGAGCACAAATATTTTATAGGTCTTGCCTAGTAATGCAATGATAGCCCAAAGTAGCATATTAGTCTGCGTGTGCAGGAAATGTAATTCGTATTTGCAATTAAATTTAGTAAAGGACCTAAAAGGACCATTAATTGTGCTTATTTTTGAAATATTCCTGGTGGCTTACCAACCTTTTTTCAAACCTTCATCGATAATGCTGACTCTATACCGCTTCCAAATTCTTCACTGACACTCTCCGATTCTATCACATACCAAACTTTAGTGTTTTGTGGGGTGGCTACCTCATGACAGTGATTTGTGAGTCTTGCCCGAGGCATCAGGCAGAATCGTAATTGTCGGTTAGATTCGATAGCTGTGAGGGCGGACGAACAAGCAGGATAAGGGGCACAGGAGAGCAAAGGGATTTTAAATGATTCCAAATGCTTTGGAAGCAAAAAGTGGAGAGAAAACATTATACCTTCAACTGCTGCTATCGTGCCATCATCCATGATGTATGCTTGGAGTGGAGCAATTTCCAAAAGTCTAACCCGATAAACAGATGATAAATAGTTCATTTGACTTATAATGTAGGGTCTCTACTTTTACGTGCCAACATTTCTTCTACCTGTGCGCTGTGCATATAGAGCAGCTTCTTTTACTTATCTGCAGCACAAGGGGTCTAAGAAGCTGTAAGTTCTGCTTGACTGCTCGCATGGAGCCAAAGATCCAGGCGGTGAGATGAGCCAGCAGACAGCAGTGGAGTGGGGGATGGTCTGATAGGAGGGCAGATAGACAGGTAGATTGCATTGACAGGTGGGTGTAAAAATGGACAGCCAGGGAGCACACGGTCACAATTTGACAGATGAAAAGAAGACGCATCAATGCTCGAGCGTGATAAAAGAGAGGACCCCGGGCACCAAACAATATAATATATCCATTTAACTTTTCCATCGCCGTGAGTGTAGGATCCAGTAATCTGCGTAGCGCCTTTTTATCACTCTGCTGAGGTGATTACAATTAAGACCCATCGGAAAAACAAATCTGCATTAGATATTCAGCGGTAAAGATATGGATCTATTCGACATCTGACTGCATTTCCTATGTTTTCTTCCTCAACCTGATAAATGAGCTCAAATGATTTTCCAGTTATATTTCTTTATATTTCTCTATCCTTTCATGAGTGGCTACGCAATCACATTTTTCGGGGTCCTTCATATAATTGTGGTGTTAAAACTCACCACAAGGGGTCAGTCTGGATTAAATTCTTATCATCAGATTCGCCTGAACGTAATGACAGTGATGCTTTTTTTATTGCATATAATTTTCTTCTGCCATTGTCTTTTTTAATTGTCCCCTTCAGTCGACTTCAATGCATTTTGTAAAACCTCTTTTACAAAAGACAAAGTCTTTGCATGGGCAGTATGTCCCTTTCAATCCAGTTGCTGGGTGCCAGTGTGATATTTCTACAATTACTTAATAATAGTCTCCTACACCCTGTCCAAATCATGAAGTCTTGTAAGTAATGTCTCTCCCTCTCTGTAATCTCTGTGTGTGTGCGTATGCCTGTCCATGCGCATGAGTGTAGGCTGAGCAACTTAAGCTATTTCACAAGGCATGCTAGACAGAGGGCAG
Source organism: Fistularia tabacaria (assembly GCA_901007705.1). NCBI lineage: Eukaryota > Metazoa > Chordata > Actinopteri > Syngnathiformes > Fistulariidae > Fistularia > Fistularia tabacaria. The sequence continues at coordinate 13,374 of CAAKHD010000139.1, read as the reverse complement.
AAGAACAGGCTTGCCTGATAACTCACATTAAGGGAGATGAAGGGGGAGTCAGGTAGAGGTAGTAATGATACCCCAGGAGGAGCCGTTCATGGCAAGGGATGGGGTTAGGGTTGGGAGGGGTTAAGATCACTCACTCCAACTCACACACAGACACACATGCACGCACGCGCTCGCAGAAACACTGCTTAATGAAGAGTGAGAAATTAAACCCAAGTCCCCAGAGGCACAAAAATCTGATGTAAAAAACAAAAGCCACCTCATGATCTTTGCTGAGTACTCACACGTATAAAGAATGTTCCCACATGTACAAATATACTTAAGCAGGGACATCCACCCACATAAGTGCATACATACACTCACGCACACCCTCTCTTTCATTGTCTGTGTTTGCACAATATAGCAGGTGCTTTGGTGGCCAAACAAACATTTGTGGGTGCTTTAATTTGTGCACACATGCTTATCATGAATTTGATTTGGATAAAGCTAGTAGAGCAGTGGATCTCCTTCGCTCTGTTTTAATCAGCCATGCATGACAACATGGCGCAAAGAAGGAGGCAGAGAAGGAGAGGGAGAGAGGAGGACAAAAAGAAGATGATCTAAAGTAAATGATTTTAAAATATTCTGAGGATGAAGACATATATATTTTGTAGCTGTGTCAGGGAAAGGACTGAGTAGGGCATCAAGGACCTTCAAAAAACTAATTACAATGATAAAAACAGTCAAGTGCAACTTAAAAAAAACGTGAATAAATGAAGAGCAATCAAGGCAGGAGTGAAAATCGCAAGGCAAACAAAACTGAAAGAGCTGAAATCCTCTCAGAGGCAGGAGGACAGAGGGAGACAGTGTGAATGAAGGGAGGTAGGGAGGTAAGCAGATGCAAAGGAGGGTGTTTCTGTCTCAGCTGTTTGTTCAAGCAAAAAGTGGGAACCCAGCCAGGATCCAAAAACAAAAGGAGAGGAGCCAGGGAGAGCGAATGACTAAGGATGGGAGAAGGTCAAACAGAACAACACGGAGAAGTATGGACACTGTCTTTGCCCAGATTCCACACATTTCTCCACCAGCTACTGAATTAGTATTAGTATTTAGTATATTGTCAGTTGCTCTTGTTCCATTTCATCAGTGTCTTGTATTGTAAGGTCATATCTATATTATACTGACTTCACGTCATCACAACGCCACAAGGACTGCCAGTGAAGCGTCGTTATTCGGAATTTTCTGAAAGCCTGGGGGGACCAAGGGCTAAAGGAAGTGCAATGCAAGAGAGAGACAGATTTGACTGGATGAAAGATGTCAGCAAGAGTACAAGGAGGTGAAGATGAAGCCCTGCAATATAAAAGTCAAAAAGTGTGGTGAGAACAATGATAAGATGAAAGGATGAAGAAAAAAAATAAAATAAAGGGAGTTTGAAAGCGAATTGAGTGTGATATATACAGTATGTAGCACAGAGTGCCGCTTAAACAGGGGATCCTGAAGAGAGAGCGAGTGAGAGAGAGTGGTGGCTGAGGAAGTAAAAGTGATTTGGTGTGAGCAAAACAGAGAATGAATCAGGCCTCAAGGCGAGGGGGAGGTGTTCAGCCTCTACCTGTGATGCCCATTAGAATGTCAATGTGACAAGGTGAGTTAAAGAAAAGCTACAAAAATAATACCAAATGTAGTCACAAGTTCATTCCATTCTTTATTTTTACTTCTTGCACAGCGATGGCTCTGCTGACATTGCGTTATCAATTTTTGCATACGGTTGCTATTTGAGTTAGAAAGCTCAATTATGGAGGTGGTTAAGTTCTCTAAATAAGACAAATAGCAGCATATGAATTAAATCATAACAATATGGGCATTAAGGGTGTGGTTGATATTTAAAAAAAAAATGCCCCAAGAAAAAGTTATTTTTAAGTTGGGGAAGGGGAGTATTTAAAACCCCAAATCAAATTGATCAAAAGGTCACCCTGGCAGGGAATTAAGAGCAATAATTTTGAAAATTTCATGCTGTGTTTGATTCCCTTTCCATATTCCATGTCCATGTTACCCTGTCGTATTACCATTTTCATGAGTTTCACCTCAATTGTTGCCTGAGGACTCCCAAAACTAGTTTGCTTTGTGTAGGTGTCTTTCCATGCCAGAATCATATAAATACGTACACAAATGCACACACACATGCGCATGTATGCACGGACAAACAAGTCACTGAGGCATTCTTGATGATTTGATGAGATTAAATTCACATAGAAATGTTTGGATATTTAAAGATGGTTGAAATTTGTCCAAAAGTGAGAAACCCCACTTTAGCACCTTGAGCATGCATTAAGGATCAAGAGTGAGAGGAAATATATCCACTTTGGACATTCTTAGCACTTTAAACAAAGAGTATAACTTTTCAGATGAGTTGACCTAATGAAACTATCATGTGACTGAGGAGGGTGGATCCATATTGGAGTTGTTTTTTGTTCTGTTTTTTTTCTGGGTGGCAGGATCTTAATTGACATGTTTGTAGTTTTTTCTACCTTAATTATCTGTAAATATCTGTAAATATCTGGAAAGCAGCAGGAGTTTAAGGCTGATATTCTGACTAGGGTGTGTATGACTGTTTCCATTATAAACTATACATATGGGCACCGCCAACTCTCTAGGAGCACAAAATGCTAATAAATTATTGTGGTTCGCAAGGTTGCAACCTAGTATTGCACAAATATGCCTTGTGTGTTTGCAAAACACCTGCATGAAACAGCTGAATTACTCATATAAATCGAATTTCCTCAGCATCTGCCACGTGTTTATCTGTGTACACCATGTCACAAGCCATCAGTTCATCTTATCTTTGTTCTTGTTTCAATGTCCAACGAATGCGCTCTATAGTAAATGACAATTGGGAGATGTTCTCCAAGGTATAGGCACATAACCCAAGGATGAGAAGGCGGTGAAATGGTGAGGAACACGAAGGAAAGGCAGGGCGGATGAGAACAAACAATAATAAACCAGATTAGGGTGGGGCAAGCGATCAAATGGGAGGAATCATCCAAGACAAGAAGTAGCAACAGATTGGTAATGTACCTCATCTTAAGCAACAAGAGCAACAACAACAACAACAACAACAACAACAATAATAATAATAATAATAATAATAGTAATAATAATAATAATAATAATAATAATAATAATAATAATAATAATAATCATAATCATAATCATAATCATAATCATAATCATAATAATCATAATCATAATCATAATAATAATAATAAAGAAAGAAAAAAAACACAACTCAGCACAAATGAAAAAGTAAATTCAATTCCTTAACCTAGAACATCCAAAGCAGATACACCTCAGTGCTGAATTATGGTCAACACAAAGCTATAAATCAAAAGAATAGATTAAGGAATATAGATGGCAAAAGGCTGTTGCTTATAAAGATGGAGAGATTCATAAGGAGAAAAGGGTTAACAGATCAATGATATCAAAGCAAAACCATGGGATTTTAATGAGGAAACGGGCAACAGAGATAAATTAAATAGAGGCATGGTTGAGGGCTAAAACAATGATGGTGGCACGGCGCAAAGACCTGGAGAGACTCGGAGCACATCTTGGAGGGGGAGAGGTTGATTAAGGTTCCACTGTGATAGCGTTTTGTACTGCCCCTGCAAAACAGAGGCGACTCACCATTCTCTCAGACAGACATCCGGCAGGCTGTGTGTCGCCTCCTCTGAAAACACTGTGTATGCTGCCACTGCCACTTAATGAGAGATAATAACACACTGTCCGTCTCTGTCTCCACATGCCCGTGAAATAAACACACAAACAAAGAAGAGCTGGAAATTAAATTATCTCATGTTAAGGCTTGTCCAACTCAGTAACACAATACATTGTAATCCACTCAATAGAAGTCAACTGCAGTCAATCAATGGCATTAAAGTGGGAAAGCAGAAAGTCAACCGAAATGAGGGATGACACAGAGCTGCACTGGTTTGCCATGCATCAATATTACCAGAGAAGACCCCTCCCATATATATCCCTCTACCCATGCTCTATCTTTGTGCAGTAGCATACAATATGTCGTAACTGGCACGATGAGCAGTGAATAAATAGGCAATGCTACGCAGGAAGCTTTAGTTCTGCAGTAAGGTTTATGCCTTGCCCCCCAAGGAGTTTACTTTAATGGAACAAATGCTTGTCTTCATTATCGACGCAGCTTTTTCCCCTAAGTGTAGGAGGGCATACCTAAAACATCTAGACATTTGCTTTGAAAGTGATAATTAGGGGCATGTGATAAACACCGTTATCTGGTCATTTCTTTTGGTATTGTTTGGGAGAATTCTGTTTTGCACTGAGGAGACTTCAGTTAAAGAATATATATATTGATGTGTATGTGTGTGTGTATATATATATATATATATATATATATATATATATATATATATATATATATATATATATATATATATATATATATATATATATATATATTTTAATATATGAGTACACACATATCTCTTTCTTTTTTT
>CAAKHD010000132.1:5041-18068 GCA_901007705.1 Fistularia tabacaria | reverse complement strand
GCGTTATTTTGGCGGGGCTTGAAACAGGAAGTTGTCATCAACCCCCCCCCCCCCCCCCTTCCTTTTTTTTCCCTTTTTTGTTTTTTCCCCCTTTTTTTTTTTTTTTTTTTTTTTTTTTTTTTTTTTTTTTTTTTTTTTTATGAAAAATAAATGAAATTTTTTTTTATTTTTTTTTGTGAACGCGGGGGTGGGGGGGGGAGAGTGGCGCGAACGGCGTTGCGCATCGCAAACACACATGTGTCGTCGCAGTATGTTTGTCAACTTTAATGAAAAAAATAAAATGAAATAAGATAACAATAAAATAAAATGTAATAAAATAAGACGAACGCCTCATGTGAGTGACCGCAGCGGGATTCATAACCTACCTGTTGATGATGAATTTGTCAATCCGAGGGAAAAATTGGAGTCGCTAAAGTAATCCATCCGTGGATCTCCCGGATATTCGCAGGTATGACCGAGGCTGTCCCTTCTGGGGACAGGAAGGGGACGGGAAACTGCCGGGCTGAATTTCGGTGCAGTCGGGAACTCCTGGCTGAGCTCTGAGCTGCTTCGCCGCCTCTCGAGCGTCTCCGCGGCGCGCGTCCGAGCCGCAGTTGCGCGCCGGGACGCGTCAGTGCCGCCGGTGTCGGTGAATGGGACAGATGTGAGGCTGACATGTTATTTTATTTCATTTTATGTATTTATTTGTTGTTGGGTGTTTATTTTTTTTTAATCGATATTAAATATACAATTTTTTTTCCTGCGCTCTGATTGGGCGAGAGGAGGGGGTTCACCCTGGCCGTCACTCAATCATTCATTCACTCATTCACACGTCATGTAGAGATGTGCAACTATTCACTCAGACATGAGTCCTGCAGATAGAGACCGTCAATCGAACCAGGGAACTTAATATTGTGAGAAAGAAACGCTGAGCTAATTTATTTTAATTTTAAAGCTAATTTAATTCAATTTAATTTGATTCTATTTGATGCTATTATTTCCATTTTTATACGTTTTTATTCCTTTTAATCATTTCTATTTATTCGTATTTATTTTCTACATTTTTAATTCAATCTTATTTTTTTGCTTTTGCACACCAATGTTGTTAAATAACGTAAGAATTCCCCATTATGGGGGGAACACGACTTCAGAGTGTAGAAATGACAATAATCCCTTTGAATCTCTGCAGAGCTTTGCAGTTTCGCACATCAAATCTGTACCAGGAAAAGAAGAGCTTCCACTTATGGCAGTCCTAGGTTGAGGGATGGGTTGGCTGTGCTGCTGTTGAACGCCTGCCCGAGGTCATCCAAGTGCATTTACTCTGCCTTTTCCAACGGCTTTTTCTGGGCTGAAAACATATCATGCATTGGGTGAGAGATTGCCAAGTAATGCATTTCAATTTCTTGCCAAGTAAGAGGGCCTCCATTCACTAAAAGACATGGGTTTGCTTTCTTTAGCTTTTTGAGGATTACCAGAAACGAGCCATCTGCTTGCACATTGTGTTTGACGTAGGTTGGACACCCCCACTTTGCTGTCCCCAAAAACGTCCCCTCACCAAGTGAGGTATTTGTTCATTGCAGTGCTGTGTTTGTAATCCACCAGATGTTATTCCTTTAGGTGTCGTTTATGGAAAATCTAAAGCGACCGTGGCAGATTTAGACTGCCGCGGAAGTCCGATGCGTTTTCACGCTCGGTTTGGAGATCTGACTTGATTTAGCAACCCCATTTGCACCGACGCTCCGGCACGGAGTCTGTTTTCCAAAAAACAAAAAAAAAAACCTAGGGAAAAATCAAAGTGTGGGATCCGTCTTTTGCAGACAGGCTTGGTGATCGCTCCGCGTGACAGCGTTGTGTCTCGGGGAGTTTGGCAACCATTCCAAAAGAAGTGATAGTCACGCATATCTGCGATGCTAAATTCATTAGATCTGGCATTTCGAGCGGTTTGAAACCACTTCTGTGATACTTGTTGTCAACTTGCAGTGAAATTCTGCATCATGTTTGGATGAGCAATTATCATCATGATTATTATTATCATTATTTTATTATCTTGATTATTGGTATTATTGCTATTATTATCATCATCATCTTTATTATTATTATTATCATTACTGTTATTATTAATTATTATTACTTATTTTTATTCATCACTAATCGTCGGCGAATCAACCTTGAAACTTGATTCTGGCCAGCGATCAGATGAAATTCAGCTAGAATTTGGGATTTAAAAAAACTTTTTGGATTCAATTTAATTGTTTGTCATTTGACACTATTTTCCACCTCCTTCCTCTTCATCAGATTGAGTTTCTTTTTTATTCATTCATTAGCTATGACGCTAATCTCACAGTCAGGATGTGCCTGTCCCAGCCGTCATTGGACTGGTCACCGGCCAATCACAGGGCAACATGTAGGGACATACAACTATTCGCTCTCGTTCACACGTCTGAGAAGTTTGGGGTCTCCAGTGAACCTCCTGCATGCTTTTTGAGCCGTGGGGGGGGAAACCTGGAGGAAAACACGGAGTCTCCACACAGGGAGGCCACTTGTCGCCGTTGAACCGCGGACCTGTTTATCCGCCCTCTTCTCCTGTATGACAGGTCTCCACACGCTGGCGGTAAGAGAGGCGCTGTATCTGCGGGGAAAACAGTCGGCTAGCCACTCGATGAGCCGCACAATGTCTTTCTGGTTCACTCTCAAAAGTAAAAACACGAATAATCGGGGCGAGGAAGGTGGAGGAAGCCACCGGAAGGCAAAATTGACGGCAACGGTTCTGCTGAGGGGCGGCGGCGCGCAGGAGGGAGGGTGATCGTCCTCGGAACTGAACCTTCTCGGTTCGATGACCCGCTCCTCCTGGTGTGTTGATGAGCAAGACGCTGAACCCCCAACTTCTCCCCTGGCGCTGGTAGATTTATATGCTCATGGTTCATACATGATGGGTTAAATGCAGAGAACGAACTTCCCCACCAGGGATTAATAAAGTTTACATTATAAACCAAAGCCCGGAGCGATTGGACGAGTGGTGCGTCCATCCGGTGGGAAGGTTGCCGGTTGCGTTGCCAGCCCCTCCTGCCTGTGCGCCAAAGTGCTCTTGGGCAAGACACTGAACCCGCCAAGTTGCCAACCTTAGACCTGGTTGGCGCCTCGCACGGTCGCCCACGTGGGGGGGCGAATGCTTGAAGCATTTCCAACCCTGCTTTTGCTGATCGCGTTGAATCCCCGAAAACTGAAATATGAAATTACAACCCTGGAAAGCACAGTCAACGCAAGCGACGTGTTTGATCTGCCCCCGACCCGACCCCTCCGAGGCCCCCCTCACTGAACGTCTCCTCCATTTTAAACTGCAGCCCTGGCTCTCAGATCCACAAGCACTCGTTGAGAGTGTGTGCGTCGCTTGTGTGAGACAGAGAAAAAAAAAGACAGGCTTCGATAACCATCTCTGAATATTTAATTGCAAGGGACCTCAAAAGAGGTGTTAACATTACTGCTGCAAGGCTGATATTGCTATTTTAGATCTCCAACTGGGAGAGGGGGAATAAACTCGGGGTTTTTCCGACGATCCGAAATTCTTTTTGACTTATCTCAGAAACACATGTGCCCCTCTCCTATGTCCTCACGCTCGGTTTACGTCTTTATCAGTTCCCAACAGTTCTCCTCTGAGCACGCAACAGCCCGATTTCTTTTCTGTGTTGCCGTCCGTCAGGCTAAACACCTCATCAAGAGACGTCTGCGCGGCCCGCCTTCCTCGCCCTCGCCGCCGCACGTCCCGCTTTTTCGCAAAATATCTGCGCCGCAAAGAAGTCGCTTTTAGTGAAACCGAAGTACTCGAGGTGCTTCGGGGTACTCCGAGGAAACATTTCAGATCCGCTTTTCTCGAGCTTTACTCGACGACACAATGTGGCCGCTTTAGGACGCGGCAAACGGGATCGTCATGTCAGGGAAAAGACGGAAAGAATATCGAGGCCTTTTCTCCCTTTTGTACATGCAGCTCGCATTGATGCCTTTTTAAATATGTTAGAGACTCACTGCTGGGCTGACAGGCACATCACATCTCCAAGGATGATTCCCCCTCATCTGTAGACGGAGGCTGTGTACGTCTGCTGACAGAACATCCCACCCAGAGACCATGAGATCATAGAGTGAGCTGCAGGGTTTCCAAATCAGTAAAGGTAAAGTTTAGACATCGACTGAAAGTATCGAAGTGTTTGTCAAAGCAGAAACACTCTTGATGATCTCTTCGTCCATCCATCCATCCATCCATCCGTCCATCCATCCATCCACCCATCCATTCATCCATTCATTCAGTTGTGTACTTAAAGCCTCTCAGATGAGAGGTGGCACGTCTTCAAGAGGAAAAAAAAAATATTTACATATCCTTCATTTCTGTATATATATTTATTCCTATGCTGAGACCACTTTATTTTGGTCATACTACCTCTGATAATGTGTGAATGTACCTTAATAGTTTCTATCCTATCTATCTATCTATCTATCTATCTATCTATCTATCTATCTATCTATCTATCTATCTATCTATCTATCTATCTATCTATCTATCTATCTATCTATCTATCTATCTATCTATCTATCTATCTATATATGGCATAGATAGATAGATAGATAGCGTCACATCAACGGCATAGATTCTACGCAGTTGATATGATTCATCTATCTATCTATTCATCCTTCCATCTATCCATCCCTGCCTCCCTCCCTCCATCCATCCATCCCTCCATCCATCCATCCATCCATCCATCCATTCATCCATCCATCCATCCATCCATCCATCCATCCATCCATCCATCCATCCATCCATCCATCCTCTATGCGAGTCCATGAGATCATAGAGTGAGCTGTCCAGTTTCAAAATCAGTCATGTTACGTTTTTACGTTTAGAGGACATGGACATGAAATAACTAAAAGCCTTTTGTCGACCAAAAACACTCATGAGGATTCATCCGTCCGTCCATCCATCCATCCATCCATCCATCCATCCATCCATCCATCCATCTAAGGGGTAGCTCGCCCAGTCCCTTTGCGAAGGGCACTCAATCCTGCCGCTTCTATCTGTGACCTGGTTCTCCCTGGCCGCAGGTGCGGATGGGAGTGAGTCGTCTTTGCAAACATCAAGTACTTGCTATTTTTACTAGCGTGCAGTACTTAGCAAGCACCGCTGCATCTGTTGAATGACAATATCTGATCCTCCGTCCATTTAGATTTTAGTTCTTACTTCATTTGGTATGTTTCAGAGTTTTTTTCTTTGGTAAGCTTTAATGCGGGGTTGCCAAGTGTTTATAAAGGGTTTAATTAGTAAATGCATAGTAAATATGGGCGTTCTCATTCAAACCAAAAAAGATAAGATGCTAAAAAAGAGGATATACAAACCCCCCAAAAAACAGGAATGGATGTTCTACGCAAAAATCCCTCACATTTCCCCCTCCCGCGGTGTAAGAGACATGTTAGGCACTTACAGCCACGATGTAAACATAGCAATTAAATCATGGAACCACCTTTATGTCGTCAGGGTTTGGAGCTTTCTCCTCAAACGCTATTGTTTCTTTTGTTTTAAGCCACGAGGACGAATGCTAAATGTGCTCCGAGTTCATTGTTATGGGTGTACTTTCCAGGGTGTCAGCGGATACGCTTAGAGGAAGCCTTATCTAAGATAGAATATATGTGTATGGGTATGTATAGATATATAAATGCCTATATGTATATGTATAAATCCGGCGTGCATGTATGTATGTATTTATATATATGTGTTCTTTTTTTGTCTTTCTGTCTTTTAATTGTATATATTGCTTTTAATTGTTTTGTGCTTATTTATATGTTGCCTTTTTTGATGCCGTTATCGTTGCGCCGCTGCGACAAACGAATTTCCCCTATGGGGATCAATAATGTATTATCTTATCTTATCGTAATATAATTTGCGCAGATTTAAGCGCTTCCACCTCACAGCAAAAGGGTCCCTGGTTCAATTCCAACTGGAGGTCTTTCTCTGTGGAGTTTAACCTGCGGGTACTCCGGTTTCCATCAAAAAAAACATACAGTAGGTTCATAGGAAACTAAACTGCCCAGGTGTGTCAATGAAATCGTGAATGGTTTGTATATTTCTCTATATGACGTGTGAATGAGTGAGTGAATGGTTGTGTGGTATGGATAGTGATTCATGGATATGGATAATGGATGGAGAAATGAATGAAGAATCATTGAATACACTTTGCAAGACTGGGATTCAAGGACTCAAGGAAACTTTAATCGTCAACACCTTACAGCATGTGGTATGAGATTTGTACCCAGGTCCGGTTACAAGCCATAGAAAATCAAATGAATAAGAGCGAAAAAAAAAAAAAAATCAATAGAAAGACTTTAGCATTTAAAGAACTTTAAAAAAGTTAGCACTGGTGGCGCTAAATTTGCGTGTAAGAGCAAGAAGGGTTTTTTTTAATTTTTTCATTGCAACTATTTTTTTTATAGATATTTTTTTCTTGCACCTTGATAATGAAATGAACATGAAAAATTGCACTTTATGTGAGATACTGCACCTAGAACTGGGAGAAATGCGTCCAGTATAAGGAGGGAGTTAAGTAGCCTCCACTTACCTCCTAACCTTACACTAGATTCAGACAGCATTCACTCATCGTCGTGGGGGGGGGGGGGACTTGGAGTTCGACGTTTTGCCCAAGGACACGTCGACATGCAGAGGAGGAGCCGGGGAAGGAACCCCTGGTTTGGAGCCAAGTACATGATGATGTTCTGACCCACATGAAAATTTGCAATGGGTGTGAATCATCCTGCAAAAGCAGTGGAGTGGGAGTGAACCAGTTTAGAGACAGAGAAATGGACCCGGAAATGTGGCTGAACCGTTGTGAAGATAATAGGAGGTAAAGGGGTGAACTGTATCTGAAGGCTCATCGTCAACATATAGAAGAGCTTCGTATGGCTGCCTGTTGGCATCGGAGCAAAACCACAAAGGCAAAAGACGGGCCCTGCTCACCTTTTTCAAATCAGTATTCCCATCGATACCACAGCAGTGGGTTTGAGCAGAATGCTTCAACAATTGTCATTAAGTATTTACCAAACAGTATGTCGCACTGTCTCAAAGAATTCCTCCAAAATCCAGTCACAGAGTAACTGTCTCCTTAAGTATGGAGAATGATACCAACATATTTTCCTCCACCTAATTGTCCCGAAGTTCACCCGGAGCTTCCAGTCGTGTCCTTTTCCCTGAGGTGACTCGTCTGAGCCTGCCAATGGAAACTGGGCCGATGCATTGAGCTTTTAGGAAAAAATAACTCTTTCGATTTCCATCAGTTCTGCTGACTTGTGGAGTAAAGATGCAAATATCCGGCATATTTTTTGAAATCATGTTTTGTTTTGTGTTTTTTCATCCGTCACGACTCTTCTTGTTCTTCTTCATTTCCTTCAGGGGTCGGCAGAGTGAGTCATCTGCCACCACCTAACCTTATTCTCCGCATCCTCTTCTCTCGATCTAATCATCTTCACGTCCTCTCTCCTTCCATCTCTGGTCTTGGTCTCGGTCTCCTGCCTGGCAGTTCCAACCTCAGTATCCTTTCTACCCGGATCTTCACATGTGCTGTCTCTCTGATGGACTCACCCCTGATCCTTTCCATCCTCCTCACTCCCAAAGAGAAGCTGATCTTCGTCTCCGCTGCCTCCAGCTCTGCCTCATGTCTCTTCTTCAGTGCCACTGTCTGGAAACCAGACACCGTCACCAGTCCAACCACCACCTTGTACACCTTTCCCTTCATTCTGGCTGATGGTCTGATCACAGCTGACACTTTTCTCCATCAAATCCACCTTGCTTGAACATCCTTCCTCACCTCTTTCCCACTCTCTCCATCGCTCTGGACTGTATACTGTTGGATCCTGTCCCATTCTACCTCGCCGCTATGTTTGGGTGGATCCCGTGTGTTTGTCAAAGAAGCGATATGAGAAGATATTTCAGCTTCAGTCGGTGTTTCATTCACTCATTTCAGTGACGATAAAGCATGCAGAGCTCTGGGTCTGATCTTCTATTCCCTGACAAGCAACAAAGTGTGTCAGTTCACCAAGTCTGATAAACTATGCTTCCCTGACCCATTGTTTTTCTGATACAAAGAATGACGTGCAGTTGTGTACGTTTTCTTCTCATTGGTCGTTGACTGAAGTTATGGTCTTCTCCCCGGGGAGAATCTTCCCCCGATTGGCCCGTCGCTATCTGATTCCTCATGCCTTTTCAGTTCCTCTGGGCCAGGGGCTGCAGCTTAAAGTTTGTCACGTTCACAACACTCATGTCTTCTATCTAAAGACCCCTCAGTAGCAACTTGGTTGTCTTTGTTTTATCATACATGGAATGCAATGCATGCAATGCATGCTTTTCTTCTGTCTGTGCTTCTCCATCCTGAGCTGCCTTTTCAGATGATTTTGTTTTGTTTGAGGGTACATTGTTCTACTTACGCACTCCTGCTTTTCATGACATTTTAATGCACTCAGTAAGGCTTTCGTGATTTCGCTTAATGAAGAAGGCGTAATTTCTTAAATGACTAATAGCTTGTTCATAATGACTGGGCATGAATGTAAGGTTGCACAACACCCTAGGACCTAGGGTATTGTGCAGCCTTGCATTCATTCATTACATACCTGGGGCCTAGGTGCTTAAGATTCTCAACCTTATCTGTGGAGGTTCTCAGTCATCAAGGTCACGATCCAAACAACCAGGAAACATTCACCACCAGAACCAGCCCCTGGTAACCTCCTCATACCTCAGTCCATGTGATCCAACAGGTGTCACTCCTTTGTCTGGCTTTACCTTTTCACATTCCAGGTAACCCCCAAAGGTTGCTCCTTTGCCCCCAATGAACGATACCCCCATTAGTATAATAACCCCCTTAGGCCTCGTTTCTGCCAGTCCACTCTGTCATTTATGTAACCTAGCCCCCGGCCAAAACCCTGGCGGTTATATTCGGACACTCCATACAGGTCATTGCTCCACCTCCTTTAGCTCCACTTCCTGTAACCACCTTTCTTGCCGCGGCTATCCGCCAGCCCTCTCCCATCCAGTGCCTCTTCCATGGTTAGATCAAGGCAGATATCTCCTCCTCTCTGGAGTTTCCTCCACCTGCTCGCAGTTCTCACCACAGATCACAATCTCATCTGCGAACATCATCGTTCAAGGAGAGTCACGTCAAACCTTATCTGTCAGCCGGTCCGTCACCATAGTCAGAAGAAGCTCAGAGCTAACCCCATATGCAGTCGCACCTCCACCTTGAACTCTTCTGTAACACCCACAGAACCACCTCACCACTGTCTTAAAGTTCTCATCCATGCCCTGCAACATGCTAACATACCTCTCTGACACTCCAGACTTCCTCATACCGGACAACAATTCCTCTTTCAGCACCCAGTTAGATGCTTTTTCTAACTCTACCTGTCACCTCTGATACAAATCGGAAAATAATTCAGACCCTCAGGTGTTGGTCATACAGTGAAACATACATTTTCTTGGAAACACACAGAAAGTGAGTTTAACTGAAGTTTAGTTCAGTAAAAGTTTCACAAGTGCTGGATATATCGTGTTAAGTTGTAGTCATTGTAAGCTAACATTTTCCTCCAATAACATACAATCGAGAACCAAATGTTGTAACAAATCACAGATGAGTTCAATGATCAGGTGAAGGAAGGAAGGACAACTTTTCCGAGTGCAATTTGATCAAATAAAATGTAATTCTGTTGGCAAGGATACAGGAGTCCTGCAGCTTGGGGTTCTCTGACATCCCAAACGCCGGTCGATGATGGCGCAGAAGAACCCTGATCGTTATTCCACAAATGGACACTGAGGACTGCTGAGGACAACCGGCTTAACAAGCTAGCGAGGAAAGTCACTCGGTGGTGGGACTGAACCTGGACCATCTGGAATCGGTGGCGGTGGGGAGGGTGAAGGATGAACTTGGAGCTATCCCCTACAATCCTTGCCACCCCTTGCACCACGAGCTGTGGCTGATGGGCAGCTCGTTCAGCCGACGGCTCATCCAACCCCGATGCAGAACCGAACGCTTCAGACGCTTCTTTGAGCCCAGGGCCGTCAGACTGTATCACAGCAGTCTGGACGGGACACAACTTTCGCATCTGTGTGACCACTACCTTTCTACCTCCACACATATCGTGCGCAAACTCCATTGTTTTATTTTTATCCCTGTTGGTGTCACTCCATTCGCTTCCTGTTTTATTTTTGTTATTGTTGTGTTCACTTTGTTTCTATTCTTGGCCATTTTGTTGTGGTTTTGGTTGTCTATTCTCACCCTTGCCGTTTTTTTAACTTTTTTACCTGTTATCTATTTCTATCCTTGTTGCTGTTCATTTTGCTGTCTATTTTTTTTACAGATATACTTTGCCATCTCTTAACTGTCTCTTTTCTTTGTATTTATATTCATATTCATTGACACTGCCATTGTTGCGCTGCTGTGACAAAAGCATTCCCCTATGGAGATCAATAAAGTTCCAGTTTATCTTATCTTCCAACTCTTCATGTTGCTACTGAGTATTTAAAGACATCACATGCATTTGAATTAGTCAAAGGAAATGTCATCCATATGCGTCTCATTGTTTTCCCCAATTAAGCTGTTTGACATGCCAGTCATACACACATTATTACTTTGGCTACGCTCCAGTATTGCAGAAGGTATATAATTACCATTTTCAAACATAATGAGACCAAATAATTGGAACGTTTCATGAACATTGCAGGACTGCACCTCCAGCTTAAAGAAATAAGGGTGGAATAAAGGGCTCCCTTTCAAAGATAAGCCAAACTAAAACACAAAGGCAGTCAGCTTTAAGGCCATAGAAAGTAGGAGACCAAACCAGTGTCAACACTGGAGATGGAGCTCTTGGAATCTAACTCGAAAGTGATAACCAATCCATCACATCGGGACGGTTCTAAACTATTTCACTGGATATTTGAATATATATCATATATATATCTATCTATCTCTCTCTCTCTCTCTCTCTCTCTCTCTCTCTATATATATATATATATATATACACACATACATACATATATATGTGTGTTTATGTATGTATCTATGTATATATATATATATATATATATATGTGTGTATATAAATATACACATATATATATATAGTGTGTGTGTGTGTGTGTGTGTGTGTGTGTGTGTGTGTGTGTGTGTATATATATATATATGTATTTGTATATATACAGAGCGCATCGTGCTGCACATACAAAGGGTTTGAATGATGGACTCAGTTCATCACATTCAGAAATGCGACAAGAAGGCCCCGGGTTCGATCCCGTCAGGGGAGGGGCCTTTCTGTGCCGGGTTTCGATGGTCTTCTCGGATTCCCCAGTATCCTCCCGGAGTCCAGAACATGTAGCAGGTTCATTGGTAATCACGGCGTGAATGGATATTTGTTTCTGTAAGAAGCCCTGTGACGGATCCACGGCGAACCCCGCCGCTCGGCCGATGACGGCGAGGCTGGGCTCCAGCGACCCCGCAACCCTGAATGAATGAATTAATAATGCATTTGGCCAGAAGGCTTTGTACAATTCCAACAGTGGTAAACTAATTTATCCAAGGCATTCGAAATTACAGCCGATTATCCAGATTCCTATTCCAAGCTGGTGAAATTTTCTTATGAATACATCGATCTGTTCCCTAAAAAGAAGAAAGACAGATAATTGTAGAATGGAGAGAGGTCTCCTACCGTGCGGTGTTTGGTTTTTGCCTCCCTTTCAAAGCCTGTCAGCCGAAAAAGTCTCTAATGATAGATTCTCTAATAATATATTTCTTCGCACTCCAGAGGCAACGGAATAGGAGTGTTTTCGAGAGGTTCATCATTTCTCAGATCAGCTTATTTGTGATTTGGCCGCGACGCCGTCCGAGTCTGGGCAAATGTCGTATGCACCGTCGAGTGCATATTGTTGCTCTTCGTCTGCTTCGTTCACAACAACTCGTTGCCGGTCAATTTCCGCAGTTTCGTCGCACTTTTAAAAAGCAACGGATACATTTACCGTAAAAAACCTGGCCGCCATCCCCCTGACACTGTCGTCATGCTGTGATTGGGCGAGAGGCGGGGCTCAGCCCGGACCGGACGAGGCCACATGTTGAGACAACCATTGGCACATCTGGATAACTGTGAGAACCAACTTTGAGTGCATTGGTCAACGTGCGCTCGAAAGCAGAAAGGCCATTTGTCTTTGTTCAAAAAAAAAAAATGAAAGAAAGAAAAACACATGGCCCACTTTCCTGCACACTTCCTGGACATCTGCATTGATTACGGCATTTCCCTTTCTTGAAAGTGCACACCCATGGTCTTGAGACCCAATCCTGCTGGGTCTTCTCTTGTGCTGAATGAAAAGCGGAGTGAACAAACATCACCACGTTCTCCGTTTGTGACGTCTTTCTATTTTCTTTTTTTTTTTAACCTGTCTTCTTCCCTCTATGTTTAATTCATGAATCAGACAATCAGAGAAAGGGGAGAAAGGGGAGTTTTCCAAATGAGATGCCACGTAGGAAACTCAGAATCCGTCTGCTGGTTCCTGCCAGAACTACTCCATCACAGCCATAATCATTATCTTCATGAAAACTGAAACACGAAAAAAGAAAAATATATTTGATTTCTGTCTCAAATTTCCTCTGAGGCCATTAAGTAATCATTCATTAAGCGTTTGTGATATTTTTGCCACAGCTCTGTAACACACACCGTCATTAACATGCACGGAGAAATGCAAATTCATGTTTTTAGGCAAAGCAACAGCAAGAAAGTGAAAAGTTTGTCAAGTGAAAAGCAGATAAGTCTGCAGCTTACCGATTCACAGCGCCGCTCGGATATTCTAACCAGCTGTCACGACTCAGATTGAATCCAAATGTCTCCCTCGCAAACGATCATTGTAATAATCGTTCGTTCACCATCTATACTGCTTATCCATGTGCTGAGGGACGCGGCGAGGCTGCGCTTTGCACCGACGCTCCGGCGCGGAGTCTGTCCCCCCCCCCCCCCCCCAAAAACCCGGAAAAACCAAAACGGGGGCC
>CAAKHD010000131.1:0-24011 GCA_901007705.1 Fistularia tabacaria | reverse complement strand
ATCTTTTTGATGTGTGTGTGTGTGTGTGTGTGTGTGATGGTTACACAAGCTTGTTGTGCGTGAGAGTGTGTGTGTGTGTGTTTCTGCGTGTGTGTGTGTGGGTTCACGTGAATCAGTGACGACATGAGAAGTGAATTAAAACTTGTGTATTTTTTATGACAGATCATGAATATTTGATAACCACAAACTCAGGGGAGCAGGACTTCACCTCCTGCTCATTACTTTCTCCTCAGCAGGACCAGACCCAGGATGGTCCTCCGTATCTCTGTCATCTTGTATCCGTAGATCAGGGGGTTCATGAGCGGCGGGAAGAGGAGGAACTCCAGGGCGATGAAGTTCTGGAGGCCCCGGGGCAAATCCGAGAAGCCGAACCTCATGTCCATCAGGTCGAAAACGATGACGACCAGGAAGGTGACCAGGGAGACGATGTGAGGGACGCAGGTCTGCATGAACTTGGCCCGGTCCTCCACGGACCTGGCGCACCGCCTGATCACGTGCGCGTACGTCCAGATGATGAAGAACCCGTGGCTCACGTAAATGCTGATGGTCACGTAGGCGAACACGCTGTTGGCCAGGGTGTCGTCCCGGGAGCACGCCAGCTCCACGATGGCCCAGTTCACGCAGAAGAGCCGCTCCACGCGGGAGCCGCACAGCGCCAGCCTGGAGGTCAGCATCACGTTGACGGAGAAGATGCAGAGGGGTGCCAGCCAGGAGAAGACCACCAGCTTGGAGAGCCTCGCCTTGGTCATGATGGCGTGGTAGTGCAGCGGGTAGCATATGGCCTGGTACCTGTCGTAGGAGATGACGGCCAGGATGGACAGCTCGCTGCAGGCGCAGGAGTACATGATGAAGGCCTGGAGGAGGCAGCCCCTGTAGGAGATCTCCACTGAAGAGCGCAGCAGGTTGCAGAGGAAGGCGGGGTAGAAGCCCGCGGTGCCGTAGAGCCCGTTCACAAACAAGCTGCACAGCAGGACGTACATGGGCTGGTGCAGCCTGCGGGTGGAGGCCACCACCGCGATGACCGAGACGTTGGAGAACACGATCAGGCAGTAGCAAAGCAGCGCCAGCGAAAAGATGCCTATCCTGTAGGCCGGCGTCCCGTGGATCCCCAGCAGAGTGACGGCCCTCACCTCTGAGACGTTCTCCATGCAAAGAGGTGTCTACACGCCGCACGGCGCTCAAACACCGGCCTCGCCCAGCCTTTGCCACTCCTTTAACGGCTTCCGCCGTCCCTCCGCCCACTGCACCTCCTCCTCCAGAGGTCCTCCAGAGGTCCTCCAGAGGTCCTCCAGAGGTCCTCTCGAGGAGCCCGGCTCTCAGAGCCTTCGAAAGAAGGTCAAAACAAAAAACACAGGTGGAGGAGAAAAATAAAAACTCTCTTTCGTCTCTTTATTTTAATTTACATCATAAACTCCAGTTGTCTGTTCTTGCTGCCGATTGAGGACGAGATGGTCCTTCTTTCTGTCCTGTGAAGGAACATCCGATAGTTTGGAACCCATTTCCTGAAAAATACATTGACTTTGTGCGATTCTAAACGGTCTTATCTCGATTTAAATGTCCAGAGTAGAACAGTCCATCACACAGGGTTGGACTGGGAGCTCCTCTGGGGTTCAGGTCGCGTTGTATTTTGACCACCTGAAGCTCCAAACTGCATGGGGTTCATCTGCAACATTCTTGACCAGAAGCTTGAAGTTGAGATGATGGTCTGCTCAGCGCTCCAACTGCTATTCAAACGTATCCTCCGTAACGGCTGAATGAGCGAGGTGTTTGCTCTCTCGAGGTGTTTCCACACGGAGCCTCTGAGATGCGTGTGTCTTCTTCTTCCTCCTGGAGGTGAAATGAGTCAAACTTACAGACAAACAGATTTTGGAGAGGGTTTCGTGATCCCAAATCCTGCTCTACATCTTTCCTCAGCAAACTCCGGCTCCTAAGGGCTCCAGAGTTATCTACAAGGGGGTCCAAAAGGCTTCAAATCGGCGAGCGAAGCACTTTTGGACCACCCTTTCTGGATCTTCTAAAGTTCCAGCTGGATTCCAGTGATGGTGCCGTAGATTGTGTGTTTTTGAGTCTTCAGTTCTTCTTCTCCTCCCTTTCTTCCCTGTGTGCTCGTTCCTCTCCGGCTCTCCACCTGTCCGTCATCAGTCCTCGTCAGCTCCACCTGCCTGTCCTCCTGCCAGGCGTCTAGATGTTCCAGATGGTCCTCCGTATCTCCGTCAGCGTGCCGGGGCGGCACAAGGGTTAGCAATGCGAGAAGGTTCATGGAGTCTCCAGGGATTTATCTTCCTAATTCTGCTTTTGATGGTTTGGTTTCTCCATCAGGTCTTAGGAGGAGGAGGAGGAGGAGGAGGTCCATGAAGGTCCAGGAGACGACCGTAGCGCCAGCAAAGGTAAGACTTTCTCGCTTCAACTGCTCATGGGAAAGGTGACGGACGGAGGGGGAGAGGAGGTCTCAGCCTCCATCTTGACCCCCTGAACCTGTGAGGGACCTGCCAGGGTCTGGACGGCTGATTGTAATGTGATTACTTCCTGTGTGCCAGGGACGGGTATGCTCTCTGAGGAGCGAGAGAAGATCAAGAGGTTGTCCTGCGGCTCCTTCTGAGAGCCTGCAGGAGGAGGCAAGGATGGAAAGATGGTTTCCACAGGTTGCAGGAGATACATAGTGAGCTCCGTGCATCAGTGTGTGTGTGTGTGTGTGTGTGTGTGTGTGTGTTTTTGTCTCCCAGCCATGAAGGTCTTCTTCTCGCAGCGTGCCGAGAAATTTATGAAGGATTTTGCTACAAACCAGAATTTGTCCGTCTGCTTTGCTTCTCCCAACCCGCGGAGAGAGCATTCCTGCCGGAACCTTCTCCGGTCCATCTCACACGCTGCGGTGTTTCCGGGGTTGGTTCTGCTCCTCGCGTGCATCATCCGAACACCGAAGCTTCCGTCTCCAGGTTTTGCCTCCTCCAGAAGGTTCTCCTGATGCGGGTTTTCATTTCAGGTTTTCCTTGGTTTGAAAAAGATCCAGAACGAACCCTTGGATCTTCACACGGGAGAGCAAGATCATGACTCAAACTGTTGCAGCAGGTGTGTGTGGGTGTGGGTGTGGGTGTGTACACACACTAACCAGCTGTCCAGATAACTAGAAGAATCCAAACCAATGTTTATTATCTTCATTTCTTCTTCTGGTTTCTGGAGTTCTAGCACTGATGCATCAGCTGCTTGGGTCACTGGGAGGTCAGGAGGAGACCAGATCATGGGCCTCCTGGAAGCTCCTGTTGGAACCTGAGAGTTTGCGGTAGTCAGAGAGGGGCGTCTCCCACCCGTGAGCCTTCAAATCCATATGAATGACCTCATCCGCTGTTGTCGCCTTGACGACGTATAGACTGTTGCCATGCCAACCTGTGTGTGTGGGAGGGGGGGGTGATTCAAAGGAGAAGACCTCCCCTGATCCCTGAAATCGACAGTGTGAGCTATTCGGCAACATTAGAACGGACACTCGTCCGTTCACTCGTACTCGCCGGGCGACCTCCGACCCTCGGCCCTCCGCTGCTCGGTAGACGTCGTCCCCGGCAACGGCGTCCCGATCCGCATCTTCTCGTCGTACGTCCTTCTCGCTGCGTAGCAGAACGCGCCCACCCACCCCTCTACGGACAATGACGTAACCTCAGAACCTGCCCTTCCCCCAGGAGGTCGGAGGCGGCGGCCGGGCTAGTTTAAACGCCGGCAGCGGCGGAGAGGAGGGGGACTCCGCAGACCCGCCGTGCCACCGACGGCGAGGATGTCGCGATGGACAACGCGTCCGCCATCACCGTGTTCACTCTGTCGGGGCTGAACGGCACGCGGGAGTACAGGGTCCCTCTCTTCACCGCGACTCTGCTGTTCTACTGCGTCATCTGGCTGACCAACCTGACCGTCATCGTGACGGTGGCGCTGGACAAAAGCCTCCACGAGCCCATGTACGTGTTCCTCTGCAACCTGTGTGCCAACGGGCTCTATGGCACGGCGGGGTTCTACCCCAAATTCCTGACGGACCTGCTGTCGGCGTCGCACGTGATCTCATACGCCGGGTGTCTGCTGCAGGGCTTCGTGCTGCACTCCTCGGCCTGCGCCGACTTCTCCCTCCTGGCTCTGATGTCCTACGACAGATACTTGGCCATCTGCCGGCCCCTGTTGTACCGCTCCTTCATGAGCCGGCAGAGGGTGTGCGCGCTGGTGTGCGCCGCCTGGCTGGTCCCCCTCTACCTGCTCCTGATGAGCACTGCCACCACGGCGACCGCCAGGCTGTGCAGCTCCCACATCCCCAAGATCTACTGCGTCAACTGGCTGATCTCCAAGGCGGCGTGCTCGGCGTCCGTGGCCAGCACCGTCATCCCGGCGTTTAACTACACCTTCTATTCCAGCCACGTAATCTTCATCGTCTGGTCCTACTTGTACATGATTAAGACGAGCCTGAGGAGCAGAGAGAGCCGGAGCAAGTTCATGCAAACGTGCGTTCCACACATCTTCACCCTGGCGGTGGTGATGGGCTCTCTGCTCTTCGACCTGCTCTACATGCGCTTCGGCTCTGGGGAGCTGTCCGACAGCCTCCGCAACTTCATGGCCATGGAGTTCCTGCTGGTGCCTCCGGTGGTCAACCCCCTCATCTACGGCCTGAAGCTGACGAAGATCAGAGCCCGAGTTCAGGGCTTCCTGTGCGGCGTGAGGTCCCAGGCTCTGTAGACCCGTCGAGAGCCTCTTCTGCGTCTTCTCAATACGTCGTGCACGATGTACATTTGTGATCTCCCTCCCCACTGTGCGTGTTCATGAGCTGTTCTAACTTTTGTACGTGAAAATATACGTTTGAAGAATGCACTCTTTGTACGTTTCTTCATTTCCTGTGGAACTCTGGTTCTGCAAGAGGACCTTCTTGGAGCTCAGAGGAGAGGCACGCGTCGATCTATCATCTGCCCGTGGCAGCCGAGGTCTCCTGTCTGCAAAATCAAACACTTTACTCATGAGGCCAGGACACACCTGAGACGTGTGTGTGTGTGTGTGTGTGTGTGTGTGTGTGTGTGTGTGTGTGTGTGTGTGTGGCCTGCAGGAACCTGGATGGTTCTGCTGTCGTGTAGATCTCCATGACCTGGAGGGCGTGTTTTGGTGGTCATTTGAGGATGAATTTTGACATGGGGTGAGAGCAGGGAGCGGGCAGAGGAACATCTGGAGCGGTGAGGCTACAGGGGGTGGAGATGAAGAAGGTACCGGGTCAACAGTCCAGAGAGAAGGTGGAGGAACGGATCAGAGGGACAGTACTTGTTCGATGTTGTGGAGATGAAGACACGCTGAGATGGTTTGGACCTGGACAGAGGAGGGATGGAGATGATCTGGTAGAAGGAGGTTGGAGCTGCCAGGCAGGAGGTTGATGGATGAAGGACAGGAAGTGGAGAGGAGATGGTTGGATGGAGGCAGATGATTGGCTGAAAGGGTGATGGAGGTGCTCACATGTCGGGGTTATTATGGGTTATTACGTTCTCGCATTCCAGGTGGAACACCGGGTTCTGAGCGCCATCCAGGTTTTTCGTCACCGGTGAAAAAGCGTGACGCAACGCCGGCCTCTCAGGCCGAGCTCTGTTGCTGCGAGACGGGAACCCGCTCCCATCGGTGCTGCGTCGAGGGACCTCACGGGGCCTCAAACAGCCTCAGAGCGGAGGCCCCTCGCCGGGTCCATCAACCCGAGGGCCTGCGCTTAAGTACGGACAATAACAATCCCCGTGTGTGTTTGTGTGTGTGTATGTGTGTGTTGGATGTTAATAAATGAGCGAACACGGTTTTCACGCAACTCTGAACCCTCCGTGCTGAAATCGACTTGCGATTTGCACGAGTTACTACGCTACCTGTGCGGCAGCGCCGTTACCATAACGACGGCTCTATTTGCGCAACTCAAACTCAGAGCCTTTCCTTGTGTGTTTGTTGAAGAGCAGGAAAGCTGCAGAACATGGATGGAGGGGGAGGAAACTGGAGGAGTGTTTGTTTATTTGTGGAGCTGCTGCGTGATTATTGACATCATTATGTTGAAAATATAGGGGGAGGTATTTAGTTGAAATAGGATTTTCTAATACAGAGTATTAGAAATTAATATCTTATTAGAGTTCTTGTCAAAATCTTCTTATGTCTAGTCGTAGCCTCATGGCGAAACGAGAAGATTTGGACAAGAATTCCCCCTGACCGGGATGACTGAGAACCTCCACAGACATCACACAGAGGAGGTTTTATTGATAGATGTCATATTTTTCCTGGAGGACTTGAAAAACCAGCTATTATGTTGTTCAAGGTCTTTATCTGGATTATTATTTACATTTTAGATGTATTCATTTTTTGACCATAATTTTTTGACCTCCCATAAGTGTCTGGGACTGTCCCTACGCCCCCCCTTCCATCGAAATATGAATTTTAAAATATATATATATATATATATATATATATATATAATGTATTTAAAGAAAAATAAAATCCATCCTTCTGGTTTAGACTGTATGGAACAATTATGACCATCAATTAAATTGCGTGTAATTGTTTTGATGGCCGAAGTGAAGCAAAACACAAAACACTGATGTGCAGTATATTAGCCTGGGATCAATAAATCTTCTGCGGTTCTATTTGTTGGTGTTTGTTGTGTCAGAATTCTCCAGCATTTTCTCTAAACAAGCGTGTTGGGGTGAACCTTCAGCACCTGGTATTTGTTTGGCCGGAGGTGATTTGTGCTTCTCGTCTTTGCAGCTGTGAGAAGAAACGAGACACTCTGACTGACGTGAAAGAACTTTATTCCCGACTCCTCGTCCGAACGGGTCGATATCCGCGAGCCGCGGTGCTGGATCGATATGAAATGAGATTATTCCGATGATTGTGACACTTGTGGAGAGTGACATCCAGCAGAGTCCTGCTTTCACTGGCAGCCTTTGATAGAAGCACTGAAATAAAACATTTTTGCACAATGTTTTCTCAAAGCAGGCGGCACAAACAGCCAGAGGGTGGTGGGATTCCCCCAGGGCGTGGAGTCTCCGGGTTCTCCCCGTGTCTGTGTGGGGTTCCTTGGGGTTCACTGGAAAATTGCCCAGCCCTGTGGCTGAGAGGGTGATCCTCTCGTCCAATCAGAGCAGGGATTACTCCCAGCACCCTCACCCGTACACACACACACACACACACACACACCCTGAGTGCAGGATGAGCAGTAGATAATTAATGTTCTAAAAAAAGCTCTTTTCTTCTTCTGCGCTGTGTGATGGTAAAATATCAGTGAGATCTGGATCTTCATGTGTGGGTGAAGGCCCCTCAGTCATCTTCTCATCTACAAATGTGTGCCGGTTTCTCCGTGAGGAAGCCGCAGACGGACCTCCTGCAGTGGAACCTTTCTGTTTAAGCCGAAGGAAGCGGACCCCCACCGGGCTCCGTGTTAAGAACCCTAGTGTCCCTAATATTTTGGACATAAAGCAGCCCGGCGCCCCCTCTAGACAGGCTGGACCGGGGCGTCCGTCCCAGATATCGCCCTGAGCATCCTGAAGATGTGCTTCCTGATCTCCGGCAGCTTCAGTCCGTACAGCAGGGGGTTGAGGAGGGGGGGGAACATCACAAACTCCAGGGACAGGACGATGGCCAGCACGGGGTTGAGATTCTCCACGTGGACGCGGCTCAGGGCGACATCGAAGAAGAGGCTGAGCGAGTAGCCGACAAAGGAGAGTGTGTGCGGCAGGCACGTCTGGAAGATCTTGACCTTGAACTCGGCCGACCTCCTCCAGCACACGCACAGGATCCGCGCATAGGTGTACAAAACGAACACCAGCGGCAGGATGACCACCGCCGCCGTCACCAGGAAGCCCGCCAGGTTGTTGACGAAGGTGGCGACGCAGGAGAGCTTCACCACGTTCCAGTTGGCGCAGTAAACCTTCCGGATCTCGTGGCCGCACAGCGGGAGTCGGAGGGTGAGGTGCAGACACGCCGCCACGAGAAGCGTGGGGGCGGTCCAGGCCACGGCCGCCAGCGCCACCACCGCCCGAGGCGTCATCCTGCACCGGTACCGCAGAGGGTGGCAGACGGCCACGTACCTGTCGTACGCCATGATGCCCAGGAAGGTCATCTCGTAGGAGGCGTACGTGTAGATGACGAAGATCTGCGAGAAACAGGCGCCGTGCGATATCAGATGGGTGTCGGACAGAAGGTCCAAGAGGAACCTGGGGAAGAACCCGGAGGAGCCGTACAGGGAGTTGGCTGACAGTAACGCCACAAAGACGTACATGGGCCGGTGCAGCGCCCGCTCCCGCCAGATGATGGCCACGATGGAGATGTTGGCCGTCACGATGAAGGTGAACAGCAAGGAGCAGAGGAGGAACGCGGGGTAGCTGTGAGGGCCGCGGCTCAGGTAGATGCTCAGGTTGAAGTAAAGCACCGAGCCGTTTTCCATCTCCAAACCTTCCCGCAGACGGAGTCCGGGGGCGTCTCGCGGGCCGGGGCTCGGAGGAAACCCGAGAAGGAACGGCGAAACCTTCAGCCGAGCAGATGTTTGTCTTCCGAACATCTCGTACCCGCTGCCTTCATCCCATCCACAGGATGTCGGAGAGTCCCGGCCCATCGGCCTGCGCGAGATGTTTTAAGTCCTCCTGTCTTCTGGAGCGGACAGGGGCGGGCGGGGTCCCCCGTGGGGGGAGGTCCTCGGGTATCTCGGGGGAAGGGCCGTGTTATACCAAAGTTTCTCCGTTTCGAGGATGAGAGGTGGAGATGTTGGGGAGAAGGTGGAGGCCCGGGGAAAAGATGTCTGGGTTCTTCAGAGCAGGCTCAGCCCGCTCAGAGCCAGAGAGGAGCGGACGGATGGTTCGTTCTCTCCCAGTGTCCCGTGATCTTTGGTCCTTCAACGTCTGAGAGCAATACTAGAACCTGCGAGGCTGCTCCTCCTCATCCTTTGGCCTGCTCCCTTTGGAGGCCACGGCCAATCACCTCCCTCCATCTAACTTCTTAACCTCTTCCCCTCCATCCGTAAACCTCCTCTCTGGTCTCTCCTCTCTCCGGACCTCCTCCAACCTAAGCATCCTTCTCCACAGATCCTCTCCAACCCTCTTCCGTCCGTGTCCAAACCATCTCAGTGGAAGAGGAACAAAGAGGAACCTCCACAACTTCATCTCTGCTGCCTCCTGTCTTCACCTCAGTGTCTCCAAACCAGACACTAAACCATGAAATGCTTTCTACATTCATTCCATCAGACAATCTTCTCACCTGTACATCAGATCCGCTGTAGATTTGACAAACACGCTTTTATTTTTCTTTCCTTCTGACCGTTTTTTTTGTGTTTTTTTATTCCTGTCCGCTCCAGGAAATGCCGTCCTCGCAGGGACGGCCGCGTTTGAATGTTTAAGAATGAGCAAAAGAAACATTTAGAAGAGCAAATCCAACAGAAACACACAGTAGGGCGCTTATATTTTGGATCTAGATGGATAGATAGATAGATAGATAGATAGATAGATAGCATTATAACTAAGGCTTGAACACACTGACTATCCAATCAAAGGGCGTGTGACACGCTGACGTTAACGTAGCCATTTAGAAGGTATTGGTGTCGCAACTCAACTTTTTGCTAGAGCACCTGTGAATCTGATTCTGCAGGCCTCCAGAAACAGAAACACATTGGGAAGCCTATATTGTGGATATACATATACAAAAAAATGTATATATATACACATAGACGTGGAGGACCATGTTTGCATCCTATTATCAAGAAAGGACCTCTAGGAGACAAGGAGCAGCTGCTCATTCACCAGTTTTATTCTCAGGTTGTTGTTTTGTTTTTTTTCAGTCAGTTTTTGCCTCATTACTTCAGATTCAAAGCACTTCTTGTGTGGATGGCAAATGAGTCTTACATCAACAATAATACCCTCAAATAGTTGCAATATTATTTCGGAAAATGGAAACATTTCACCCACCAAAAATTTTGATTGTTTTTCCACAAAATCCATCCTCCTTTCTTTCCTCATAAAGAGTTCCTGACTCTTTCGTTTCAATTATCCGTGCGCTTCAGCTCCATCAAGAAGTCCCTTTCTATCGCCGTCAAAGCTGATGCTGTCCTATTTCTGGTATACGTTTTAATTCGCTTTCGGACTGAAAATGTTCACTCGACAGAAGCAGTGGACACGGGACTGCTCAGCGCCACACACACACGTGTCCAGCTGCCTCATGATCTAAGAGTTCAAAGTGTCCGACAGCGCTCCGGAGTCTCTTTGCTGCCAAGGTTTGGCGAGTCAAATGTAGAAACCCAGTGTGGCTCTAAACACCATGTGGATCAGTGTCAAATAACAAGCACTCACAGCAATACAATTTGCAGTGTTCCTGGGAGCCTTTGAGCCAGGGGTCCTGCTCATAGTTACCGGAATGAAAGTGACAGATTAATCCTTTTCCTCGCTGTAACAGGCCTGCTAGCTTCAGAATTGCCCAACCTTTCTTAACGATTCCAGTCTTGAAAATGGCTTTGACAATAAATCTGCTGCCACATCAATTTCTTCTCTTCCTTCAATCGTCAGGTTGACAAATTAGCTATCATATCAACACAACTGTGTCTAGAACATTTTCTGGCTATCCAATCAAAGGGTGTGTGACACGCTGACGTTCCCGTAGCCTTCTAGAAGGCCTCGGTGTTGCAACTCAAAATCTGATTGGTTGAAACAACAGTTTCATCGACACTTATTTTTTGCAAGAGCGCCTGGATGAAATGGGATTGGTTAACTGCTTTAATATGAAAATGACATGTCTGGAAGCAGCACAGCCAGGGAACAAGCTATGACAGGAAGCGGACAGGCCATTTGGAATGATTTGATAAGTTTTCATGGACAAAATAGAATTCAATTAGTCAGTGATTCATATTTTTTCAGGCCAGCAGAGAAGGCCTTGTAGACCGTGACGGCCCACCGCTGCTGGCTACACACTTCATTCTACAATGTGTTGCTAAATGTAGCTTGCACATTAAGCTATATTTAACTGCTTAACATAATTGCATACAAACCGTAGAAACGAGCAGTGGACAATATGGACAGTCGTATACAGTGTCATACAAGCAGTTTGTGTGCGTCAACGGTGTCTTTCAGCTGTGAAGCATCTTCACCACCTGCCTCCTGATCTGCGGCAGCTTCAGGCCGTACACCAGCGGATTCATGAGCGGGGGGATGACCACGAACTCCAGGGACAGGATCACCGCCACCAGCGAGTTCATCTCGTCCGGGTCGTAGCGGCTCAGGGCGATGTCGCAGAAGGTGGCGATGGAGAAGATGACGAAGGACACCACGTGCGGGAGGCAGCTCTGGAAGACTTTACCCTTGAACTCGGCAGAGCTTCTCCAGCACACCATCAGGATCCTCATGTAGGTGTAGAGCACGTAGGAGAGGGGGAGGAACACCGTGGTGATGGTGATGAACAGGCCCACCACATTGTTGAGTATCGTCGACACGCACGACAGCTTCACCACCTCCCAGTTGGCGCAGAAGACCTTCTGGATCTCATTGCCACACAGAGGAAGCCCCGCAGACAGGACCAGGCACGTGGTGAGGATGGAAGCCGGGAAGGTGAAGGCAAACACGACCAGCTTGGAGACGGTTCTGAGGGACATCCTGCGGTGGTAGTGCAGAGGGTGGCAGACGGCCACGTACCTGTCGTAGGCCATCACGCTCAGGGTGGTCAGCTCGTTGGAGGCGTAGGTGTAGATGATGTAGATCTGGGTGAAGCACGCCGGACGGGAGATCAGATGCGAGTCGGACAGGAGGTCGTAGAGGAACCTAGGGAAGAAGCCGCTGGAGCCGTACAGCGCGTTGACGGACAGGCAGGAAATGAACACGTACATGGGCTGGTGGAGGGATTTCTCCCGCACCACCACCAGGAGGATGACCAGGTTGGCACACATGATGAAGCTGTAGAGCAGCAGGCAGAAGACAAAGGCCGGGTAGCGGTACACCCCGATCTTCTCAAATTCGGTGAAGTTGAAGTGAAAGGGACTCGTGACGTTTTCCATCCCACTCGCAACCAACCCCTCAGTATCTGCTCATTGGTGTACCAGAACCTCGGGTCTGCTTCTGCAGCATCTGTGTGGTTGATACTACACCTTAAATACAGCAACCGTGTCCTGATACTGCGCCTGGTAGCAACAGTCAGGTCCTCATCGTACTTACCAGACTCCCGCATCTCCTTCTTGGAAGGGCTTGAGGTGGAAAGGGTGTTTTTTTATGCCGTCTGACCCTCTGACACCTGGGAGTTGCCCTTGGAGACCAGGAGGAGTGGTTGGATAATCCTGAGGACCTAATTGGGCACAAACCCCTGACATCACACCCTGTCTTCTCCTCGGGTGTCTTCTCTCCTGTGTGGCCTTCTGATCCTTCCTCGTCAGATGATTTGCAAAAACCTGTTTGTAAGTGTGCAAACGAAGCAAGAGCTTGGTGCCTTAATGGCAGTACCATGTCCGGGTCTGTGCCATCTTCTCTGACCCAACCATCTCAAAAATCAGAGATGAGCTCACAGCATTTCGCAGTGGCGGGACACTTTGTTAAGCAAAGGTGAGGAACTCCTTGACAAGGACTAGTCGGTTGTCAGAGGTTTGCTCTGGACTCCATGAAGGAGCTCAGATGAGACCGGTGATCCGGACCAACTCTGTGATCCAGGTCCAAGCAGACCCACAGTCCAGGTGTCATGGCAACCAATGACTGCATCCCCCGCTTCTCATGAACATGACAAAGATCTGGAGCCCTCAGAGGAGTCGACCCACCAGTCCGCCTTCTTATTCCAGTGGCCTTTTGGCCTAAAGGCCTGACAGGGGCAACCAGTATCTGCATCACCATTGGTATGTGCGTTCCACTGCCTACCCCAGATGTGTATTATGGTCTGCCCACCCTGGGCCCCCACCTGGCAACAAGCAGGCCAACCATAGGTCACCGACAGTGGCTGGTGATTGATGGAGCTCAGATTTCGGCCGTTGGGGGTGTGTGTTCCTGCCTGAGGACCTGCTCTCCATCTGAGGTCTTCCAGTTCTGAGGAGCTCAGGTCTCACCCGCCCTCGGGCGTTTGACCTCCCAAGAGACACTCCGGTGCTCCGGCGTCCCGCATGAGCTCCCCTGGCTTCTGCCCCTACAGGAGGATGTCAGGTGACCTCCAGGCCTGTTGTCCACGTCCATCTGACCTCCCCCCACTGTGAAGGGTTGAAGGTGGGATTCGACAGGGCCTCATATACAAACACAACCATTCACCCTCTCATTAACACAGAGGCAATTCAAGGTCTCCAATGACGCTCCTGCATGTGTTTGGAATGTGATAGGAGCCCGGAGAACCTTGAGGAACCCACGCAGACGTGGAGAACATGGAGGCTCCACACAAAGGCCTTGTGGGAATCTAACCAGGGACATTCTGGCAAAATTAGCGCATCTTTGTTCTTCAGAATCGTACAGATGGTTGACATAGCCTAGTCGTGGTAACACCATCGCCGCTCTCACGGTGAGCTTTTATTTCCTTCTTCAGATCCATTGTCATTCTTAGCTTCTTCTTAACACCGCTAGCACTTTAAACACTTTTGTGAGCAAATCTTAAAACCAGCCAAAAGGATCCTCCTGGATCAGTCCCTCATCCTCCACCCGGCCTTGGAGTGTCTCCCCTCACGTCGCTAACTCCGCTGCCCCGCCAGAAAAACCCTGAGGCGAAAGGCAACCTTTGTCCCCAGAGCTGTCCAACACCTCTATTCCTAGCAACCCTGTAAAGCCCTCATCGCCATACCAGAGTGTAAAGCTGCTCATGATATATGGATTATATAAATGGAGAGCCCAATAATTTCACAATCTCTCCTACCGATGGTACAATTTGCACAGTTCTGCATAGTTATTTATTATAGCGATATCACAAACATCTTCTTCTTTTCCTTTGGGCTTTTCCCTTCAGGGGCCACAGCCAATCCACCTTCTCCATCTAACCCTATTCTCTGGATCCTCCTCTCTTCATGTCCTCTCTCACTACCTCCATACATCTTCTCTCTGGTCTTCATCTAGACCTCCAGTTCCATCATCCGTCTACCAATATATTCAATTCCCTTCTCTGTCCATGACCCAACCATCTCTGACCTTCTCTCCAAAACATCTACTATGTTCCGTCCCTCTGATAGACTCATTCCTGATCCTCTCCATCCGGGTCACTCCTAAAGAGAACGTCCACATTTTCATATCTGCCACCTCCAGCTCTGCCTCCTGTCTTTTGGTCATTGTCGCTGTTTCCAGACCAAACAGCATCGCTGCTCTCACCACTGTCTTGTTGCTATATTATGAATATATTCACCCATATATTTATTGATGTTCACAATTTGATGCTTTGAATTGTCAAATAATGTTTTTTTTCTGATTCTGATTCATAATAAGGTTAGCTTACTGAAAATAAAAGCAATAAAAAAGTGTTATGACAGCAGAACAAAATGAAGAATACCACGCACGACTACCGCTAAGCTACAACGCCACAACACAGAAAGCCCCTGAGTTTGTTAGGCTGTGTGTTCGTGCACTGAGGCTTGGTCGCAGCTCCATTCAAAATTTGATTGAAAACTCTGTTCGCAGGCCTGTGTGCAGGCTCAGGGTTTACTGTATGGACTGTAGGTTTTTTTCACATATGAGTATGGTCTTTCTCCACCCTGCAACCCGAGCCCTCTCTCTCACACACACAACACACTTAAATTTGCATGCATTGGTCCAGACACAGCTGCAGACATGAGACATCAGTAGACATGATTCAGTTTATTTGTTCTTATCCAGTAGATGTATGATATGTACATATATATGTGGAGTCTTGTCTATCTTGGGATCTCCAGGAATGAGTTTCTTCAGAGTAACACACTCCTGCTGTGGGTGCAAACGTTGGTGATCTCTAAAACCATCTGAGCACGACGCACGTCTTCTGACAGATGCTGGGAAACTGTGCATTTTCTCAGAGTTACATTTTGTGCCGTACAGTGAAAGCCTGACTCATGAATAGCGGTGAAGAATCGATTGCTTCAGGGACAGCGCTCTCCAAAAACAGCCGGCAATATGGGTGCAGTTTCTCCGTTCAAATGATGTTGGACAGAAATGTGGTCTGAGAAAAGTTCTGCTCATAACCTGGTCTCAGAGCGGGAGGTCCGTCGGGTCTTTGCCTCCGTTATGCTTCCCGACGTCTCCCCACAGAAGAAATACATTCAGATATCACCTGTTTTATCAAAATAATGCTCAAATAG
Organism: Fistularia tabacaria; assembly: GCA_901007705.1. Lineage (NCBI taxonomy): Eukaryota > Metazoa > Chordata > Actinopteri > Syngnathiformes > Fistulariidae > Fistularia > Fistularia tabacaria. The sequence goes on along the minus strand of CAAKHD010000131.1, from coordinate 8,794 downwards.
GATTGTTCAGAAACATCCTGGCGACGTGCCTCCTGATCTGCAGCAGCTTCAGGCCGTACACCAACGGGTTCATGAGCGGGGGGATGACCACGAACTCCAGGGACAGGATCACCGCCACCAGCGAGTTCATCTCCTCCGGGTCGTAGCGGCTCAGGGCGATGTCGCAGAAGGTGGCGATGGAGAAGATGACGAAGGACACCACGTGCGGGAGGCAGCTCTGGAAGACTTTACCCTTGAACTCGGCAGAGCTTCTCCAGCGCACCATCAGGATCCTCATGTAGGTGTAGAGCACGTAGGAGAGGGGGAGGAAGACCGTGGTGATGGTGACGCACAGGCCCACCAGGTTGTTGAGCATTATCGACTCGCACGACAGCTTCACCACCTCCCAGTTGGCGCAGAAGACCTTCTGGATCTCGTCACCGCACAGAGGAAGCATGACAGACAGAAACATGGGCGTGGTGACGATCACAACCGGGGAGGTGAAGGCAAACGCCACCAGACGCTTGGAGACGGTTCTGAGGGACATCGTGCGGTGGTAGTGCAGAGGGTGGCAGACGGCCACGTACCTGTCGTAGGCCATCACGCTCAGGGTGGTCAGCTCGTTGGAGGCGTAGGTGTAGATGATGTAGATCTGGGTGAAGCACGCCGGACGGGAGATCAGATGCGAGTCGGACAGGAGGTCGTAGAGGAACCTGGGGAAGAAGCCGCTGGAGCCGTACAGCGCGTTGACGGACAGGCAGGAAATGAACACGTACATGGGCTGGTGGAGGGATTTCTCCCGCACCACCACCAGGAGGATGACCAGGTTGGCACACATGATGAAGCTGTAGAGCAGCAGGCAGAAGACAAAGGCCGGGTAGCGGTACACCCCGATGCTCAGGAACATGGTGAAGTTAAAATGAGAAGGCGAGCTGTTGTTGTCCATCTCACTCACGCGGAAGCGAACACCAGTGGAGGTTCCTGGACACTGTTCCTCCTCCCGGCGGTCCTCATGGTCAAGATGTCGTCCAGACTTTGGCGGCGCCTCTGCGGGGAAGAAGTGCACCAAGTAGAGCTCCGGTTGCTCTGGCAGACCCACGCCATCGGCTGGGCAACACCGGCAGTATTTCCCGTGACCTTTTGTTCTCTGGCTCCATACGTGGAGAGGAAGTTGAGTGAGGATCAGCAGATTATTGGTTGAATCCCACGTCCTCCCGCTGGCCTGTGGGGGAATCCACCTCCACTTCTTCGCCTCCCATGAGACCCGACCTCCGCCGCATGGCCAATTAAGTGTCCAGGAGCCAACGACCGAAACGGATTTGGTGAAACCCGTGACTCTTCCAACGACCTCCAAAGGGCAGATCCATCAGGATGCCTTCAGGAGCTGCACACCTTCACTCCTTCAGGAAGACAGCACTCACACGTTCATGTGTAATCCAATGCAAAGCACTGTACAAGTGGAGACTGTTCATCATGTGGCATGCTTGATTTGAGCGAGCGTCACCCAGTGCCATGCAAAGGTGCATTCAGGGAGTGAAAGGGCAGCAACAGGCAATCAATCTGAGAAAAAATGAGACGCAAATGCATGTTCAGTGTCTGCTCTTGCTGATCTTCTCATCCCGTCTTGAATCCCTCTTCAGGCTTGTCTCACTTCTTTATAAAGATTTAAAGAAGGTGGACAGCGCGATTCCACATCAGCTTATTTCCCTTGATTTGACAACAATATTCGCTGTGAGAAGGTCTCAGCTGCTGGATTCACAGGATGTTCATCCGGTCATTGTCCACGCCACTTCTCCTGCGCTCAGCGTTGCATCTTAGAGAGGCAGTTTCCTCCTGGACCCGTCCATCAAAAGCCCACATATGGAGACTTTCCAAGCATTCACACATCTGGGCAACACAGGGTATCCAGTGAAGGTCCTGCATGTGTTTGGACCACAGGAGGAACCCGGAGAACCCTGAAGGAACCCCACGCAGACATGGGGAGAACATGGAGACTCTGCACAGAAAGGCCCTCCTGTGGGAATCCAACCAGGGACCTTCTGGCTGGGAGGTGGAGGCTACAACCCCTGCACCGCTGCGCCACCCTTCACAGGACATTTGAATCACAATGTCCAAATCCATCCTATGTTGCTGGGGGCTTCATGCCCTTGGATGGGTCACCCATGGCAAACAGGTCCCGGGTGAGGGACCAGAAAAAGTCTGGCTCAAACCTCAGAAGAAATTGCTGAAGTAGTCGAAAAGCTCTTCAGTAGCGGGGCCCCGGACGTTGACGAAGTCTGCCTCGGATTCCTCAAGGCTCTGGATGCTGCAGGGCTGTCCTGGCTGCCATGCCTCTGCAGCATGCGTGGACGTCGGGGACAGTGCCGCTGGACTGGCAGACCGGGGTGGTGATTGGAAGGTGTTCTCCAACTATAGGGGGATCGCACTCCTAAGCCTCCCTGGTAAGGTCTATTCAGAGTTGCTGGACAGGAGGGTCTGCTGGGTCGTTGAACCTCGGATTCAGGAGGACCAGTGTGGTTTTCATCCTGGTCGTGGAACAGTGGACCGGATCTACACCCTCAGCAGGGTTCTCCAGGGGGTGTGGGAGTTTGCCCAACCAGTCTGCATGTGTTTTGTGGATCTGGAGAAGGCCTTCAACCGTGTCCCGCGGGCAATCGTGTGGGGCGTGCTCCGGAAAATGGGGCACCGAACCCCGTTATACTGGCTGTTCGGTCCCTGTATGACCAGTGTTGGAGCTTGGGCATGTTTATCCGGAGGGAGGCCCCGGGGAAGACCCGGGACACGCCGGAGAGACTATGTCTCCAGGCTGGCCAGGCAGCTGGACCATGAGGCTGGGGAGAGGGAAGTTTGGGCCTCTCTGCTCCGGCTGCTGGCCCCAACACCGAACTTCGAATAAGTGGTAAACGATGTATGGATGGATGGATGTATGGATGGATGGATGGATGGATGGATGGATGGATGGATGGATGGATGGATGGATGGATGGATGGATGGACGGCCTTGTTTCAAAATAAGAAAAAAAAAAATCCCGTAATTTCCCGACTACACGCCGCTCCTTTTTTCCCACGCTTTGAACGCTGCGGCTTCAACAATGATGCTGCTAATTTATGTTGGGGTTTTTTGTGACAAGCGAGCTTCATGCCACCAAAACATTCAGCCTTGTCACATCGGACCAATGAAATGACACTTCTCGCACACACCCTCCTCATGGAAAACACATGATGAAATGCATACGATGCAGCTTTCAAGTGAAAGGCGATCGACCTGGTTGTCAAAGAGGGAAATAAAGCTGCTGCACATAAGACGAAGATAGTGATCAGCTGGAGGAGGACAAAGCGGAGGTTGAAAAGAGATGGACGGATGGACTTTTCCTTGTGTTATTTATATCAATCTTTTTTATCAGCCGTGTTACATTCACTTTTTCGGAAAAAAAGCATTTCCAGTGCGTATTTGTGGATGTTACCGGTGTGTATTTCATTAAAAGTAAAAAAAAAAAATGTGTCTGTTAAATATCTCATTTTACAATGTGGACACCAGCGGCTAATCCACACGTGTGGCTTATACATGCATACATATATTTATTGATAGATTTTAAGCCGATGCAGCTTACATTCAGGTGCCGGTATCTGTTTTCTGTCAGTGAAGAGATGCACGCACACACCTTGTATTTCTTGCTGGTAAAAGAGAGATGACATTCAAAGTGTTTATTGTCACATATCCAATGTGGAAACACGTTTCCCTGTACAAGCAAATTCTTACTTGGCTGTCTGCAGTGCATTTAGATATAAACAATAGAGTACATAAGAACATTGCGTGGACGACTCGCTGGAGCTGTCAGAGTCCTCTGTTTCTGCTCACGTGGCGCTCACGTGCACTCCCGCACGGATCTGCGAGACTTCTTCAGAAGCGGCCGTTTGAGATGCAACATGATGATGATGTGTTTTCTGATCTCGGGTAGCTTAAAACCGTAGACGAGAGGGTTGAGGAGCGGAGGGATGACGATGAACTCCAGGGACAGGATTATCGCCACCAGCGGGCTGACCTCCTCCAGGTTCTGCCGGCTCAGGGTGGCATCGCTGAAGGAGGTGACGGAGTAGACTGCGAAGGAGACGACGTGTGGGAGGCAGCCGTGCAGTACCTTCCCCCTGACCTCCACCGACATCTTCCAGCAGGAGACCACGATCCTCACATAGGTGTACAGGATGAAGCCCAGGGGGGCCACGGCGATGACCACGGCCCCCAGCATGGCCAGACCGTTGTTGATCACCGCCACGTCGCAGGACAACTTGACAATGTTCCAGGAAGCGCAGTAGACCTTCTGGATGGCGTTACCGCACAGAGGAACCTTGAGGACCATGTTGATGGTTACGGTGATGTTGCAGGCCGGGCACAGCACAGCGAATAGTATCAGAGTGATGACGGTTCTGAGGGACATCCTGCGGTGGTAGTGCAGAGGGTGGCAGACGGCCACGTACCTGTCGTAGGCCATCACGCTCAGGGTGGTCAGCTCGTTGGAGGCGTAGGTGTAGATGATGTAGATCTGGGTGAAGCACGCCGGACGGGAGATCAGATGGGAGTCGGACAGGAGGTCGTAGAGGAACCTGGGGAAGAAGCCGCTGGAGCCGTACAGCGCGTTGACGGACAGGCAGGAAATGAACACGTACATGGGCTGGTGGAGGGATTTCTCCCGCACCACCACCAGGAGGATGACCAGGTTGGCACACATGATGAAGCTGTAGAGCAGCAGGCAGAAGACAAAGGCTGGGTAGCGGTACACCCCGATGCTCAGGAACATGGTGAAGTTAAAATGAGAAGGCGAGCTGTTGTTGTCCATCTGGGTTACGTGTTTCTTATCGGTCTTCGTAAACACTGCTCCGTCTGGAGCTTCACGAGAGCGTGAAGGCTTTCAGTCAGCTCCACTCCCACTAATACTGATAGACTCAGCAGAATACTAACGCAGGCCTGCGTGATCCATCACCTGACCCGCTCTCCCTGCACCAGAGGTCTGACGGCAGCCCTGCCGTATGCTGGTTTTAAGCCGTTGCGTTTTGGGCGTCACGTCATGAACGTCACTCTCTGGAGAATCTGGACCCATGTTTTCACGCAAGGTTTCTGTGCTAGAAAAAAAGTAGATGAATCACATGACCACCGAGAAACCCGTGACCTCTGACCGGCAGCGCGTTGCCAACAATCTGCTCATGGTGGTCAATCGAGAGCTCAGTACAATACAGGCGAATGTCCACCGCTGTGGAGAACATCACCACTAAATTAGCCAAGAACAAGCCGTCATCTGCTGAGGATGATGTCCTATCAGGCCGCGTGGAGGAAACGCTCTCTCCTTCACACGTCTGGGACCTTCCTACTTTGGAAGCTCGCTGAGATACATTGAGTTCACATGAATGTTAAAGGTGGACATTGAGGGAGGCCCAGACATCAGAAGTCCTGCTTCTAGATTCACTCCATCCCCGCGTCCTCTCGGTCGCCGTCAAATTCAGCTGTATTGGAAGTGCCTGCTGCACTCATCGGCAGACGCCGGGCCCGCTGCGCTCCAACCACTGATTAACCCTTGCGGAGTCGACCTCCAGTCCCATAGGGGGGTTTGTTTGTTTTGGTGTCTCGGGCTGGAGAAGCCGAGCAGAAAAACACGTGTCGGTCAAAGCTTTGAGTGGCCCGTAATTGTCCCCGAACGGGTTTCTCCCACATCACCCCGTTGATTGACACGCACACCAACTTGTTTTCCCTGACGGCATAATGAGGGACGGGTATTATGACCGTCTAGATGAGCTTCATCTTTGGGCCCACAGAGAGAACGGCTGTTTATCTGCGCTCGGGGCCAGAGTTCCTGCCTGCAGGCGCAAGCTCCCCGAGCGGAGGGTCGGCTGTAAATTGACATCCTGGGGATACAGACATATCGTGGACTAATGACCCTGACGGTTAATCAGGTGTCATCATGTTTACTCCGCGTCCACCTGCACCTCTGTGAGATGGTCTGGAGCTGGACGGCGTTACATCAGAAAAGCAAACAGGAGCTGGACTCCAGGGACAGACCGGCGGTCTCCAGGTCTGGAGAAGAAGTTTGACGAGTTTAAACTTTGATTGAAGCGTCAGTCACAGCGGGAGAGTCTGATCTTTCCTGTGGGGCCTCATAGTTTGACAGAATGGAAGAAGTTCGATCATGTTTGTGGCTGACGTTTAATGTCTCACTTGAAAACCCTCAGGTTGCTCCCGACGCTCCCTGTGCGGCATCTCTGCCACCTATGGAAAGCGATTTGAAACCTGAAGGTGATGAGAGGGTCACAGAAGTGGAGAGCGATTCCTTCGAGTGGCATCTAAAAATATGGCAAAACCTTTCTTTCATTCATTCACTCATTTATTTTCCATGGCGTGTTTCCTGCACTCCGGGTCGCGGTGTGTCGGTCAAAAAGGCCCTTGTGGAGACGTTCAACTATTCACCCTCTCACTCACACATCATATGGTGACATACAGCAGAACCTCAGCTTACCAGTTTTATTCCTCCTTTGACTCCATTCGTAAACCTGATCAATGTTTCCCATTGATCCCTTCTCCAGCAGCAAAAACACACTGCACTCTTTTCGAACTTCTTTATGGCATATGAGACCCTGGCTAACGCTAACGCTATCTCCAGTAAGCTGTCTGTCATTCATTCGAACTAACAATCACTTTTCTACTTTTTCTAAGACTTGAGACCTTTGCTTCGTCATCGTAGTCGCCCCTTTAACCACATCAGCCATCTTTAGCGCATCTTTGTTCTTCAGGATCGAACAGTGGACAGGGGATCTTCCTCAGATCCACTGTCATTCTTAACTTCTTCTTAACACCACAAGCACTCTTGATCTTTCTGGGAGCTGTAATGAGGCTAACTTAATCTAGCAGTTATAACAGTAGAACACAACGAGCAGCGATGTAAACAACATGGAGCAGCACGCGCCACTGGTGCTATGCTACGATGCCACAACACGGAAAGCCCATGTTGTACGCAGGCTTGTTCGCAGCTCCATTCAAAATTTGATTGAAAACTGTTCGTAGGCCCAGTTTGTTGGTGATCAGAGGCGTTTTTTGTAAGTCCACTGTACAACCCTTCAACCTGTCCTACAAGGCCTCAGCAGGACAACATCCTGCAGGACGTCACACACAGTTTGGGGTCCAGGAGTTCTTGGTCCAAACCAAATGGTATCCAACGATACGGGAGCCGTCAATAAGGGTCCATCTTGGGAACCTAGGGTCCTGATGTGGAGATGTGGTCTTGTTAGCCTCGTCACCTCCTGACCCCGGAGGGCCCACAGATCGGTTGTGTCTTATTGTGGGGTGGTCAATTGTTGCTCAGTGGCGCTCAAGGAGACCATCAAGCCCTTCAGGACAGAGGCCTTTGGTCAAAGTGAGATCACGAGTCATCAGATCTGACATCGGTCCATTTGGTCCATCATGTCACCCGGGACATCCCTGCAATGATCGAACTATGAATGTATGCGTAAACGAGTGAGCTGGGGAGGCCCGGCCCTCCTCTCTGCTCGGCCCTGCAGGGATAAATACTCCAGGAGAGGAGTCCTCCTGGTTGGCTGGGGGAGGGAGGAGGCTGCATCTCGCGTGTCATCAGGCCTTAACATCTGACGACGATAAAGTCTCTCTCAGCTTCTGAGGAGGATGCATCTCCGAGTAGATGCCCTGGACCTGTCGGCTGTTTCTCCACTCGCCTTCATCACCGTCCACTGAGATGATTCTTGTTCTGAAGAGTTCAGATCATTAGACTTCCTGCGGTCTGAGCGGCCGTGGTCCTGCGGACCCTACAGCCGGTGAGCAATGGAAAACCTCAGTGAGACGACGTCCTTCATCCTGGGTGCATACGGGGACATTGGACCCTTGAAGTACTTGTACTTCATCGTCATGCTGTTGTGGTATCTCTCCATATGTGTGGCCAACAGCGTTCTGATCCTGGTCATATATGTGGACAGGAGGCTTCACCGGCCCATGTACCTCCTGCTGTGTAACTTATTTGTGAACGAGATCAGCGGCAGCACGTCCCTCTACCCCCTCATGCTGTCCCAGATGTTGTCGGAGGACCACCGGGTCGACCTCTCCTGGTGCTTCCTGCAGATGTACTGCATCTATACCAGCGCGTCGGTGGAGTTCTGCAGCCTGGCGGCCATGGCCTACGACCGCTACGTGGCCATCTGCTGCCCTCTACACTACGACGTCACCATGAGCTCCATGAGGGTGGCGGCCATCATCCTGCTGATCTGGACTTATTCTTTCTTTATCGTCATGCTCTCGCTCCTGTTCTTCATCGGGGTGAGGTTCTGTGGAAACGTCATCGATAAGGTCTTCTGTGATCAACATCTAATAATCAAACTGTCCTGTTCTATGTCAGCGCTCCACCAACTATCTGACCTGCTCTACGCCTTCGCCACCATTGTCCTCCCCTTCAGTCTGATCTCCGTCACCTACATGAAGATATTGAATGTTTGTTTGAAAACCTCCAGAGAAAACAGGAAGAAGGCCATCTCCACCTGCACCCCTCAGCTCGTCTCCGTGTCCAACCTGTTCATCGGCTGTCTTATTCATCTTGTGGAGTCCAGGCTGGACATGACCCGTGTCCCCGACAGCGTCCGGGTTCTCCTGTCGGTGTATCTGCTCGTCTGCCAGCCCATGATCACGCCCTTCATGTACGGGTTCAAACTGCCGAAGATCAGACAGTCGTGTCGGAGGTTTCTGTTCCACAGAAATAACAGACATGAGTAGAGACATGAATCCTGTGTGTTCACCATCATGACTCGCGATCTTCTCTCTGGATGACCTT
>CAAKHD010000130.1:25065-38210 GCA_901007705.1 Fistularia tabacaria | reverse complement strand
ACTCCTGCTATTGGCTGTTAGACGCTGCTTTGTTTTTCTTTGACGTCGTCGGCTCTTCTTCCGTCTCCTCGCCGGCTCTTTTACCCTGCGCAAAGAAACTTCCCAAAGACCTTTGTTTTCTCTTCATTTTGCTAGCTGGGAGGTTTCAAATTAGTGCTAATGTACTATGTGTTAGTGACCTAAAATGCAAATAGTGTAAGTTATATATTCTTTCTGTGCGGCCCGGTACCAGTTGACCCACGAACCTGTACCGGTCCACGGCCCGGGGGTTGGGGAACGCTGGTCTAGATAATGAATGATTGGACAAGTCTCCCCTCCAAAGGTGACTTCATGGGAATTTATTGCTGGTTGTGTCTTTTTTTTTCCGATGTGACGATACATTCTCGTGCATTTTCAGGAGAGAGTTCCACTGATTTTTCAGTCATTTCCCGTGATTTGGGGCGATCCAGTGCTCGGTGTCAGGTGACTCCACAACACCTTTTCGCTTAACCTCGCAAAGGGTTTTGCAGACCCGTTCAAAGGAAATTAGTCGTAACTCTGTTGAAAGAATTCAGAAAGTAGATTGTGTCAAATCATTTATCATGCCGCCTCCCAGCAGCACGAACTGTATTTTGCGGCTGCCTCGTACATTTTTCCAGCCTTTGCCACCTTCGCTGGATCTTTGTCTTCCTCACGAGAGAGGCAAAGTTTCTGGAATCAAATCAGTCCACACCAACCCCCTTCTTTTACCCTGCGCAAAGAAACTTCCCAAAGACCTTTGTTTTCTCTTCATTTTGCTAGCTTGGAGGTTTGAGTTTGGCGGTAATGTTCTATGTGTTAGCTGCAGCCCCTTTAAGAAGGCAGCGGATGTAGGTAAGACACGTGAGCGAAGCAAAGCATCTTGACATGCGTCAACAGTGAGTCGTAGACAGATGCGGCGGTAGAGAATCCGCTCATTTTCCAAAACAAAACATCCTTCAGAATCAGATCATAAATAAAAGGCAAATCATGTAAGTTATGTATTCTTTCTGTCCGGCCTGCTACCACTGGGGAACCCTGCTCTATATGAGGTGTGAATGAGAGGGAGAATGATTGAGTGCCTCTACGTATGGATCCAAGGTGAACCCCACCTCTCGCCCAATGACAGCTGGGATAGACCCCGGCCTCCCTGTGACCCGGAGCAAAAAAGAAGGAATGAATGAATATATTTTTTCAGTTCGAAACATATTTGGACAGGATAAGATTAATGTATTTATGTGTGTATGGGCACGTACAGTATATGTGTATGTAAATATGTCTGTATATATTCTTTTCTTTTCTTTTCTTTTCTTTTCTTTTCTTTTCTTTTCTTTTCTTTTCTTTTCTTTTCTTTTCTTTTCTTTTCTTTTCTTTTCTTTTCTTTTCTTTTCTTTTCTTTTCTTTTCTTTTCCTTTCTTTTCTTTTCTAACTGTTTTTGAGATTGTTATTGTTGCACTGCTGCAACACACGAATTTCCCCTATGGGGATCAATAAAGTATTATCTCATCTCATCTCATCTTATCTTATCTTATCTTATCTTATCTTATCTTATCTTATCTTATCTTATCTTATCTTATCTTATCTTATCTTATCTTATCTTATCTTATCTTATCTTATCTAATCTTATCTAATCTTATCTTATCTTATCTTATCCCCAATAGGGGAAATTCTTTTGTCACAGCAGCGCCACAATAACAATAAATATGAATATAAATATAAATAAAAGAGGCAATTAAAAGGAGGAAAAGGATAAAAATAGATAGATTATTAAATAGATAGAATAGATTCCAGCTTTCTCTAGTTTTGTTTACTTGTTGAGGTTATTTTGTTTCTTGTTCTTGAATTTCGAGCAAATTTGCACACGCAGCACCTTTTCGGGCTCTCTTTAACTTTCGCATCCGAAGATGTTTTTACTTATTTATTTATTTTTCCAAAGATTCAAATGTAGGGCATCGACTCGGCGTCCGGATGTCGTTTTAATCCCGCGCCCGAGTAAGAGCACATTTCCCCCGGAGGCAGGAAAACTGCTGCCGCATACACCTCTGCCCTCCGGCCACCTGACACACTCACCTCGACAGCAGCAGAACAAACACCGCACGCTGTCATACTCCCGTCCCGGAGCTCCACGGGCCAAATTCCCCCTGACATGTCGCTGACTCTTTAACTGCGGCAGACAGCAGGCCACACCTCAGAGGGCCTTCCTACTCATTTACTAATTTTCCCCTCGTAGATCTAGAGCATCCCGACACGGCGTGAACACGTGCAAGAACTTCGCAGCTGCCGTCTCCCTGGGATCCGCCCCGATGTTCTTCACGCTCGCAGACTCAAACCCGCCCCTCGAATAATCTTGAAGGCTGCGGCGCGGAGCGCAAAAAACAGCCGAGGGGGGGTGTTATTCACGACCCATTTCCACCGAATTGAAGATTCCAGTCTGGCACGTTCCCCACCGCCGCAGTGTTTCTGACTACGGAGAGCGGAGGCTCACGTGTCGGAGCAGCCCCAATTAACTTGGACCCGGGCACATTTTATTTGTCACTCAGACGGTTCCATCTGCCGGGGTTGTTGGTAAACATTTTACGGAAAGACCAGAATACGTCGTCGCACAGTATGTAGTTTATGCCTATATCAGCTATTTCTCGATATCTATATGTCTATACATTTCGAGAGAGGTTAGGTAAAACAAACAGGAACATATTTTTTTACATATCTACCCGGATAGATAGATAGATAGAAAGATGGATGGATGGATGGATGGACGGACGGACGGACGGACGGACGGACAGACAGACAGACAGACAGACAGACAGACAGACAGACAGACAGACAGACAGACAGACAGACAGATAGATAGATAGATAGATAGATAGATAGATAGATAGATAGATAGATAGATAGATAGTTAGATAGATAAATAGATAGTTAAATAGACAGACAGCCAGACAAACAGATAGATGGATAGATAGATAGATAGACAGACAGACAGACAGACAGACAGACAGACAGACAGACAGATAGATGGACAGATAGATAGACAGACAGATAGATAGACAGACAGACAGACAGACAGACAGACAGACAGACAGACAGACAGACAGACAGACAGACAGACAGATAGATAGATAGATAGATAGATAGATAGATAGATAGATAGATAGATAGATAGATAGATAGATAGATAGATAGATAGATAGATAGATAGATAGATAGATAGACAGACAGGCAGACAGACAGATAGATAGATAGATAGATAGATAGATAGATAGATAGATAGATAGATAGATAGATAGATAGATAGATAGATAGATAGATAGATAGACAGACAGACAGACGGACAGATAGATGGACAGATAGATAGATGGACAGATAGACAGATAGACAGACAGACAGACAGACAGACAGATAGATAGATAGATAGATAGATAGATAGATAGATAGATAGATAGATAGATAGATAGATAGATAGATAGATAGATAGATAGATAGATAGATAGATAGATAGATAGATAGATAGATAGATAGATAGATAGATAGATAGATAGATAGATAGATAGATATAAAGATAGATAGATAGGTAGGTAGGTGGATGGACGGACAGACAGACAGACAGATAGATGGGGGTGATGAGGGGTTCACCTGCGATGGATCATGGGGCCCCTTGTAGAGACATACAAGCATTCATGCTGTCAATCACATGACATATGGAGATATACAACCTTTGCCCTCAGTCCCACCTCATATGCAGACAAGCAACCATTCACTCGCTCATTTAGACATCTTGACAATTCTGCATTAAATCCTGCATGATTTTGGACTGTGGGAGGAAGCCGGAGAAGAAGGAGGAGCCCAAAGAGGACACGGGGAGGACATGCAAACTCCACACAGATTGGCCTGCTGTCCGAATCAAACCGGGGATATATTGATATGTTTTTATATATGTATATGGACTGTTTTAAACAAAAATAACAATCTTCATACATGTACTTATATGTATATATCTTTATATATAAATGTATTTTTTGTAGAAAACAACATAACATAACATAACATAACATAACATAACATAACATAACATAACATAACATAACATAACATAACATAACATAACATAACATAACATAACATAACATAATAAAATATAATATAAAAAATCCACATAGGGTACAGACACCAAGCCATTTCTGGCAATTAGCATTCCATCAATGACACAGCTGATGTTTTCCTGTAAACTGCTTTGTTTTAATCCAAAATAAAAATGTCAAAATCTTCACGCTGATGCAATTGATGATACTATTTCCATCAACCATTTAAAATAGATCAATAAATGTCACGATTGCATGAAGATGCCCGATGCTAAATGAGAGTGGAACATGAGTCATTTTAGATACGCCGACGGCTTGTGGCGCGGGTGACCAAATCTTTCCGCAACTTAAAGACGTTTCACGTCGCGACAACTTAACAACGAGGAAACCAAGGGAAACCCAACGGAGATCCATTTACCGTCAAGTCAGCTGTGGAGTTTGACGGCTGCTGTGCGTTTGTCTGTCCACAGGCCCCAGTGAGCTGGATCTCAGTGTCCTGGGTGAAACCAGCAGTCTGTTGGATGTCGCCTGCAAGTACGAGGAGGTAAGATGACGAGAGACGAGATGTATTTTAATCATCCCGTCATCGGGGAAATTGTTTCGCAGCGGCAGCAGCAAGAAGACATGCAAGGACAAGACGGTGGCAAGCTAAAACTAAAAAAAAAATAAAATAAACTCCGAAGTGTAAAATGATAAAGTAGAATCAAAAAAAAATGTCTACGAATTTACCAATATATAGGAATAAATAATGAGCTAAGTTGCAATTTGAAGTAGTGTGAAATCTGGCCCTGTTTGCTTGAACACAAAGCTGATATTCTTGCAGGAACTGGCTGTGAGTTCTGCTAGCTAGCTGTGTTAGCTTTCAGAGCTTTCCCGCTCGTCTCGGTGGTTTTCTTCAGCAACGCTGCCTGTTCCTCAGTCTGTTTACGCAGACGAACAAAATAGTCGGTGTTGTTATCTTAAAGTGAAGGCTGTTTGCTTCAAGTTTGCTTGGAAGCACTGCTGGACAGCTTCTCCCCGCACACCAGGCAGAATCCAGTCGACTCGGTTGGTTCTCCAGTAAAAGTGAATCCAAACGCAATCCAACTTCCATTGTATTATCTTGAGCTCACCTTTTCACTTTCTTCTGACCACTGCCTCACACTCGGTCCTTCATCTGGGTCGGAATGTTCTTCAGGACCAGAGGGTCCCGATGGAGTACTTTTTCTTTTCAAATTCGCATCCATGGCGTTCCACTGCCGCTGTCTCACTCCAAGCATCGCCGATGACCACGGCATTTTTCCACGGCAAACCTGATGACCTCTCACGCACAGTGGTTGGGAAACACTGGTCCAGGGTTTAGATTTCCTGCATCTCTCCGTTGGGCAGCGGAACTGTAACAGCTTGCTGGAGAAGCTGCTCCGCTGTCCGTCCAGCGTGAGGAGGAGGGGGTCGGTCCGGGTCGTCCACGATGGACGACAGTTTCTTAAGCGCCCCCCTTTCCACCGCGGCCTCGAAGTTCTCCGTCCCGAGATCACAGAGCCAGCTGATAAAAGATCTCCAACATCTTGCCGCATACATTCAAGGATCTGAGCTTCCGGAGGAAGTACAGTCCGCTCACTCCTTCCCTGTGCACAGACTCGGTGTTGAATCGCTGTTGTCAATCACGACACCCGGGAATCTGTAGTCCTCAACCATCTCCACCACCTCCCGCCTGATCCTGTCACTGCTGCAATGACGGTTTTGCAACTGCCCAATGCTAATGGCCCCATAGAATGGAGTCACAAGGGATGGAGTTGAAATCCTCCCATGTATTGTAAATAGGACCCCTCCAGTTGGGCCATCAGATGATGGCGATGGCAGATATCTGATCGGACATCTGGACTCACTCGCTTTTACCGTTTCCTTTACCCGCGAGAAGCTCTCAGTAGAAGCATTATAGTCTTTGGTACCGTCAATCCTCTTGAATTGAAAGGAAGGCCTTGATTGGTCTGCCAGTGACATGTGCTGACCACATGTACCTCTTTCTTTTAGCAGCGGATCCCCTGCTGAGGGCCCACAATTGTACAGCAACAAAACTGATCATCTCAATCAAGACCAGAACAAAATATTCAGCATGAATTGTTTCCGTCTCCATCTTCAGTTTGGGCTTCTGCGACATGCCTTTAGAAATAAATATCCGACAGAAAAAATATAGTAGGCATCCAATTAAAAGCTGATGTTTTTGACAGACTGTGTCGAGACTCTCGCTCCAGTCGACGTTGCTTAAGTTTTGTCTTAAACAGGAAACCGTCGAACAATGAAACAGCAAATCTCTAATATCAAACTTGTACGTCTCAATCAGGCATGTCCAAAGTCCGGCCCGCGGGCCGAATGCGGCCCCTGATCAAAACTACACAGCAGCCACTTTTTCCTCATTTTATGCGGTATTCAAATATGAAAGACAGACTGATCTGGGGAAACACTTTAGATTTGTGTTCTGTGTTAGGACGTGAAAAGTATGTCATTTTCAATTTTAAAAAAAATCATGAGATAGTTCATTTGCATTTCATGTTAATGGTTCAAAGAAAGTCAGGCTGAACGGTGGGCCCTCGCGCTTTGCCCCCAGCTCGAAACCACTGGATATTTGACTGAATGAAGGTTTGGGATGTCAACCGTTGGATGACGTGTGTTTTGAAGTCGTTCCTGTTTTCTAACCCAGTGGTCCCCAACCTTTTTTTTTTTTTTTTGCGAAAACGGACCCGTTTAATGTCAGACAGTAGTTTCACGGACCGGCCTTTAAGGTGTGGCGGATAAATACAACAAAATCAAATGATACGAGCGACATAAAAACTGGTATTTTCTTAATGTAATAATGAACGTGAATCCACTGTGTCTCCTCACCGGGTCTTTTACCCTGCGCAAAGAAACTTTCCAAAGACCTTTGTTTTTTTTTCTCTTCATTTTGCTAGCTTGGGGGTTTCAATTTAGCGGTAATGTTCTATGTGTTAGCGACCGGCGCAGCCCCTTTAAGAAGGCAGAGGATGTAGGTGAGCGAAGCAAAGCATCTCGACATGCGTCAACAGTGAGTCGTAGACAGATGCGGCGGAGAGAATCCGCTCATTTTCCAAAATAAAACATTGTTCAGGATCAGATCATAAATGCATAAAGGCAAATCGTGTAAGTTATGCATTCTTTCTGTGCGGCCCGGTACCGGCTGACCCACGGACCGGTACCGGGGATCGGGGACCACCGCTCTAACAAATATCATCAACTCACACACAACTCCACGGCCGATTCTGGATTCGAGAGTCAGCCTGATTCTCTTTCTCACCTGTTTTTTTTCGGTGTGAAACCGAATTCTTCCACAAAGTAAATTGCTGTCAGTCCCGTGACAAATATACAAATAAAACGTGGCTGTGACATTTCAGTGCTCGGGAAAAAAAAATCTGATACATCTTCTCATCCAGGCAGTAAAACGACAACACATCCAGGTTTTGCAATGAAAGCTGACCAATACCAGTGTATCGCTGTTATTGTCACAGTGGTACAGCGGTTAGCGTGCCTGCCTCAGCTTCCTCGGGGTTCCAGGTTTTCCTCCCTCAATCGAAAAACGTGCAGCAGGTTCATCGGAGACCCATAACGGCAGCGAATGTCTAAATGAGAGCGTGAATGGTTGCATGTCTCTCTATGACGTGTGAATGAGGGTTAAAGGTTGCATATCTCTGAGAGAGTGAACGGTGAATGTGTCGAAAAGTGGCCCCGTGATGAGTCCAGGGTGAACGCCGCCTCTCACCCAATGACAGCTGGGCGACCTCGCTCTACGTTTTCTCACTTTTTTTTTTTCTTTTTTGGGTTCCAGTCGCGCTGTTTGCTGTCCCGTCTTGTACCGCCAGCTCTCCTTGCCTCACAAATAAAATGTTTTGATATAGAATTTAAATTTGGATGAAAGACGTAGTAGGGTTTGTTTGATTGATGCGGTTGGTTAGTTTTTCCTTCTTCCTGAATTTTTGCACACACAGTACTTTTTCAGTCTCATTTTAACTTTAGCATGGATATTTCCTTGAACATTTTTATATATCGTATTTTTATCCAGGAATAAAATGTATATGTACAAGTTGTCCTGTGATCAATAAGGGGAGAATGTTTCCTCTCACCTAATATATATGATATATATATAGTGGCCCCTGATGATACGAATCACTTTATGTACGATTCTTTTAAGATACGAAGCGTGATTCGAACAAGTTTTATCCTAGAAATCCGGATAAAATGTCATGAGACGAAAACGAGAGTGAGAAAATCAAAATTGGAAATAGGCGTGGTACGTGGTGGTACCAAGCCAGCTCCCACAACTCCAATACGCTTCATGGCGCCGCCGCATTTTCTGAATTGAAGAACCGCCTCGCAGTTTCCAGCATCAGTACGCATGTGCGGTGTGGTGTTTCTATCTCCTGTGTGGCATCATTTTATATCTTTGTGTATTTTTTTAACAATCATCACGGGCCCTAAGAAAGCAAGTGGTGAACCCAACAAGAGGATGCTTTCTTTGGAAATTAGGCACGAAAGAATAGCGAAGCGCGAACGTGATGTACGTGTGACCGTGGGTATAATCGCAATGCATCCACGTAACATACGTAACAACCAATTCATTTGTTTTCTCTTCTTTTAAATGGGGAAAATTCATTTAAGATACGAAAAAAAATCTACATACGAACCCACTTCTGGAACAAATTAAATTCCTATCTTAAGGGACCACTGTATATATTATTGTTGAAATTATTGTTGTTGTTAGCATTAGCATTAGTGGCATTATTACTATTAGCATTGGCATCATTCTTCATTGCCAGTTATGCAACAGAAACCTCAGCCCTCAGCATAAACAAGGAAGCGCTGAAAGTCCAATGCCTTCAGACAAGGGAATGAGCTAAAATGTCAAACCACTACATGATGTGTGTTTCAGTAAGCTAATAACCTCCCTGTGCTTTCACAACCTGTGTTTTCCCGTAAGTCTGATTTTCACCCCATTTGTAGATCTTTCTTTTCTTGATGATTTGTTCGTGTGCTTTGAAATAATGAAAAAGCAGCATAGGTTTATATTGGAAAATAATATTTTTATATTATAAAATAATTTCTGAGAGGCACGAAAAGACCGCGCACTGTTTGGTGAGGCAGGTGTCCCCCCCCACACACACACACACACACACACCATTCTGCACCTCCGCCTCATCCTCCATCCAACCCCCCCTACCTTTTTTACCGTCCATACTTTCCTTTTTTCATTAATTTTGCTCAAGCATTATAAAGAACTCAGCACATCCCGTCGAAAGGAAAAATGTGGGACTCGCCGAGGCAAACATTTACCGTTTTAGGGGTAATTCATATTCATCCGTTTCTATTTTGCAAATTTCATGCATAACCTCCATCGGCATTTACAGTCTTTCACGAGTGCTCTCCTTCATCCGCTCAGAGCTGAAAAAAAAAAAAAAAACAGATTCTGCCGAGGACAAAAAAAAAAAAAAAAAAAAAATCCAGACAAACTCAAGACGGTGAAATGCCGTCAGTGGGCGCAGAGGGACGGCCCGTCTGTCCATCACTTTGACGTCCACGTTTTAACCACTTTCCACAGAGGAGATCCACTTATACATGTTTCAGTGAAATGTATTAGTCAGAATTACTTACAAGGAGCCGCTAGCTTTCAAGGGCAGTTTGATTTGGCGGGCGGGGGGGGGCAGGCACAAATGATCGCATACTAATAATAGCAGTAGCGCTAACAGTTACATGGTAATAGCTGAAATGACACTATGATCGACTAATATTAATCAAAGAAATAACAGCGGTGGACGCCCGTGGCAGCATAACTAGGGGCGAGCGTAGCGCTAACTATCAGGTCTCTGGTAAAGACAGGTTGAAAGCTAATTTTTTAAACAAAGAGAGCGCGTTGTTGTTGATGATGTGATACGGAAGATACCTTACCTTGTGGTGAGAAAAGAAAAAGGCAAAATGTAATGTGTAAGACACATTATGCTTTTGAATAAAAATACTCTCAATAAATAAGTTGTATCTACTAAGTTGCATCTAATACGTTGTATCTAGTGAAAGCTAATTTTTTAAACAAAGAGAGCGCGTTGTTGCACGGATGATGTGATACGGAAGATACCTTACCTTGTGGTGAAAAAAGAAAAAGGCAAAATGTAATGTGTAAGACACATTATGCTTTTGAATAAAAATACTCTCAATAAATGAGTTGAATCTACTAAAAAAAATAAAAAAAATTAAAAAAAAAAAAGAATGGAAATGCAATAAAAAATCCTGCAGCTTTTTTTGATCTGAGACGGCGCCGGCCGTCATCTGTCATCCGAAGCGATCCCAAAATCCCCCACATTTTCTCCAGGAGTGAAATCGATACCATTCACGAGAACAAATATCAGCCTGATGTGTAAAGACCGCCTTGCTCAGTGTCAGGCTGAGCTCGTCCGAAGTGGCCCGGGAGCGTTTTGGCATTAAATATAATAAACTAGGCAGTTCAGAACGCAGAATCGTGTTGTTCCTGTGGGAATTATAACCACGATTTTATCGAAAAAACGAGGCGAAACCCCGCGTTGGTTTTTCAAAACCGGTGACGATGGATGGCTCAAAAAAGGCCGACGCAGAAGTAAAATGAATCCCACGGCGCTGCGGATCTCGCTGAGTTTCTGTAAACGAGGTTGAAATTGGCAATCCAGTAAATGTGAGCCAAATCGGTTTCATCTGCAGGTGTTTCAAATTGCCTCATATGAGTTCAGGACAGACAGACAGACAGAGCTTCTGATCAATAATAATCATCATAACAATCGTAATAACATGATTTAAAACTCTGTCGAAATACATCGCCTGGTCGTATCTCGCTGACTGACACGAAAAAAAGACCTGGTCTCGTCTCTTGCCTGGTTATCTCCCAGCCGACAGCTTGGCGGACGTCCCCCGAGGCGAGGAGCCCGGACATACCGGGAGGAAATTGGAAGCGTGCCTGATCAATATTTATTAATATCACTCATTGCTCAGACGAGATGAGACCTGGATGCGAGGCTCAGGTTCGCTCTGACCTCAAGTCCTCATGTCCGACGGCGCTGGAGGGGGAGAGTACTTGAGGTTTCCTCCAGGTGTCCACTTGGACCGAAGTGAATGAATGAATCCAAATTTCACACGCCAGTTATGACATTTTCTATGTCACTGTCTCATATCTTCTTCTTCTTCTTTTTCTTCTTTTCCTTTGGGCTTTTCCCTTCAGGTGTCGCCACAGCGAATCAAGCTTCTCCATCTAACCCTGTTCTCTGGATCCTCCTCTCTCACACCAACTACCTTCATATCTTCTCTCACTACGTCCATAAATCTTCTCACTGGTCTTCATCTAGACCTCCAATTTCAGCATCCATATACCAATCTATTCTCTATCCCTCCTCTGTCCATGACCCAACCATCTCAGTCTGGCTTCTCTGACCTTCTCTCCAAAACATGTGCTGTCCCTCTGATGGACTCATTCCTGATCCTCTCCATCCTCCTCACTCCCAAAGAGAACCTCAACATCTTCATCTCTGCTACCTCCACCTCTGCCTCCTGTCTTTTCTTCATTGTCACTGTCTCCAAACCATACAGCATCTCTGCTCTCACCACTGTCTTGTCCACCTTTCCTTTCATTCTGGCTGATGTTCTTCTATATCATAGAACCCCTGACACTTTTCTCCACACATTCCAACCTGCTTGAACCTGTTTCTTCACCTCTTTTCCACACTCTCCGTTGCTCTGGACTGTTGACCCTGAGTACTTGATATAACTGTCTCATGTGCTAAAATGAAAAAGCTCAAAGGTCAAATTATTTTATCTTGCAAAAAACAAATCACACCAACGGGGCTTAAGGGTGGATAAAATGAAAAAAAGAAATAAATGAATAAATAAATAAATAAATAGATAAATAAATATATACACACACATTCATACATACATATATATACATACATATACATACATACATATATACACACACATATATATACATACATACATACATATATACACACATACACACACACATATTTATATACACACATACACACACACACGCACACACACACATATATATATATATATATATATATATATATATATACACTTGTATATACACTTGTATAAGTGTATATATACACTTCAGTGTCTTGGTTGCTGAGGTCATCGACTGCAAACATTCGACAATAATTCATTTTTCCACCAGAGGTCTTCAGCAGGGGTTCTGTGACCCCTAGGGGTCTGCAGAGGAACTGCAGGGGGCTGTGAAACGTTTGGTTGATTAGACGATTTGTTTTAGATGATAGGCTGTTTTAGACGCTTTGCACGTTTCGCCACAAACACA
Source organism: Fistularia tabacaria (assembly GCA_901007705.1). NCBI lineage: Eukaryota > Metazoa > Chordata > Actinopteri > Syngnathiformes > Fistulariidae > Fistularia > Fistularia tabacaria. Next base: position 25,790 of record CAAKHD010000130.1, on the reverse strand, counting down.
CGTCAAAAGCGCCGCACAACAAATGACCGCGTGCCTCTCCGCCGCAGCAGTCACTTCTATTTTCAAAGTCAGCTTGAGGGTCAAATTCTCCGCGTGAACTGGACATAGAGAGGGAACAGAGAAGACGTTTCTCACAATCCCACGCTGACATGAAATTAACAAAGAAATAGAAATAATAATAGAAAATAAAATGCACTGTTACATTAAACAGTGAACGTTAAACCATGAAGTAGTGCTAGATAAAGTGCACGCAGGTACAAACTGATATTTGACAGCATGAGAGGGTTGTTTGTTTTTGTACAGTTTACTGCAAAGAGTCCGAACTGTACACATTCAACATTTTTTATCTAAAGCTGAACATTGTTGACCGGTATTTTCTTTCTTGCATCCGTTCAGTCAGTAGGACACCTGATAGTGTTTGCAGTGTCTTGCCCAAATATCATTCGGCATGCGGACAGGAGGAGCCGGGAATTAACCCGGGGTCTTTCCGATTTGAGTGCCCACCTTACCAGCTAAGCCGAAACCGCGTATTTCGAAGGTCTCATTCCCGTCTTCGTATTTGGGCTTTGCGTTACGTTTCCTCAACTCTGCCACTGCAATTCAGACAGTGGTCCCGGCCGGCGGCTGTGCGAATGCTCACGCCCCCCCCCCCCCCCCCCCCCCTTTCCACTTTTTAAATCCAAAGGGGACCCACCCCCCGCCCCCCCAAAAAATTAAAGTACAAC
>CAAKHD010000129.1:0-20183 GCA_901007705.1 Fistularia tabacaria | reverse complement strand
GGATGGATGGATGGATGGATAGATAGATAGATAGATAGAGAGAGAGAGAGAGAGAGAGAGGGATGGATGGATGGATGGATGGATGGATAGATAGATAGATAGATAGATAGATAGATAGATAGATAGATAGATAGATAGATAGATAGATAAAGGGGTGGATAGATAGATAGATAGATAGATAGATAGATAGATAGATAGATAGATAGATAGATAGATAGATAGATAGATAAGATAGAATAGATAGATAGATAGATAGATAGATAGATAGATAGATAGATAGATAGATAGATAGATAGATAGATAGATAGATAGATAGATATCTAGTTAATCCTGCTTGATTAACTAGATAGATAGATAGATAGATAGATAGATAGATAGATAGATAGATAGATAGATAGATAGATAGATAGATAGATAGATAGATAGATAGATAGATAGATAGATAGATAGATAGATAGATAGATAGATAGATAGATAGATAGATAGATAGATAGATGGATAAATAAAAGCATCTTCGTCCATCGGTTTCTATGAAAAGCTCCTCGGGGTCCGACGTCATATCTTTGCGAGCTTGAAACGTGCAGGATAAATCCCGAGGCAGATGTCACCTAATGTGGCGAGAACACTGGAAGGTTTATCTCTCCAAAGGTCTCCCCCCGGCTGTCATGGACTCATTCATTCATTCATCTTCTGCCCTGCCTGCAGGACCAGCGGGGCGGGAATCCAGCCTCGCGGTCAGCGAGCGCCGGCCGACGCTCCATCACAGAGCCACAGCCACTCATCGTCTCATTCGCACGTCTCCACGATTTGGTTCATAATGAAGCTCCTGCGAGTGTTTTGGATTGCAGGAGAAACCCGGAGAACCCTGAGGAACCCCACGCAGACACGAGGAGAACGTTGAGACTCCTGTGGGAATCTAACCGGGAACCTGGCTGCCGCCAGGCAGGAGCACAAACCGCCGCGCCAACCTTGCCGCCCTGGAACGGTTTCCATTTGTCATTAATTCCACACTTGGATCTCATGATAGCCGTCTCCATGACGACCGAGCGCCTGCCTTCAGACATGGCAAAGAAAGCGTTGAAACGACAAGCGAAGGTCGTAATTAGCCGCGGCCCCCTTTTTCGACATGAAACCGGCTACTTTGGACCGGGAGGCACGGGAACGTCGCCACGTTTATTTCCTCGATGCGGAGGAGCATTTCATTCCCCCGGTTTGAACCGTCTCGCTAACTCTATTACCAAATACCGTCTGCCGGCGGTTGAGAGGCCATAATGGCGGCATCGATAGGACAGTGACATCATTCCATGTAATGGATAGTTTTGTCCGTCGCTCTGTTCCACATGAATAGTTTAATGGGGAAATTTAACCGAGGGCATGCAGGGATGCTAAAGGCCGCTGGACCAAACAATAGAGTTACTGAGGCCACGCAAGCGCTCCATATTAACACTGCAGCCTCTCCCTCACTGAGCCCTGGAGAAGACGGCTTCCGTGTACGCATCTGTGTGCAGCACTGCAGCAGAAACACCGGCACATTAGCGAGAACTCAACCGACATCAGCGGGCAGGAGGAGATGGAGAGCGTATTCATGCTTCACATCCAACCAAACCGAAAGGAGGGATCGAAAACAGTTAACGGGGTCTGGTTTTTAGCGAGCAGATGCGGAGCTCAGCCGTGCTTTTTTCATCCCCGTGAATACTCCGGCCGGCATCCGTTCATATCGGTTCACCGGTCAAATAACAGTAATTGCGGCTATCAGATCCGACAGCAGAGGGAAAACAGTGTGAACGTTGCGCACCTCTGCCATTTCAAGAGGTAAAGCACACATCCATATTCCACAACCGCTGCAAAACACGGGGTGAGGCTTTTCACTGGCCGCTCTCTGACTGAACGGTTCGAAGAAGTGAATCTGGTTCCAGGAAGTCGCCTCATCCGGGGGGGGCCTTTGAGTTTTTTTGCATTGTCACAGCCGTTGAGGGACCACGGCAGGGACCCGCTGTGACAAACCACCGCAGGAGAGGACGACGAGACAGCGCTGATGTTCTGCACGGCGGGAATAATAAACCATGGACCATCAGACGGTTGCAGTGTTTTTATCTTCTCATCGCGCTGCTTCCTCTTGTGAAGAACCCCGTTAGCCGTTCGCTGACTCCGGACTTATTTGGGGCAAAATGTTGATGGTCCTCTGCAAGCCCTGGAAACCCCGCTGAGGCGTAGCAGGCCAGAAGAGCTCGGACCTCCTCAGCGCGCCATTTCTCGCTCTTCTGACCATTTTGTCACAAAAAGCAGCTGTCTAGTGACAGTTGAAAAATGGCAGACCCCAAGAGGCATCCGGTAACGGAGTTCCTATGGAAGCGTAAAAAGAGCCAGCCTCGGAGTAGCAGCTAAAATGCTTCTTAGAAAAGAGGTCCCAGGCTCCTCTGCTGTCCCGACGCACCAAGAAACAGCCAAGTCCCCTAAAGGTTCGAGGAACCGCCAAAAGTTCCTACGGCGGGAAAGCAGCGAGCGTCCCGTGGATGCTTTGAGAGCCAACTCTGCAGGCGTGACTCGGCCTCTGGTCCAGTTTAGGACACGACGAAACAAAGACGCCGCGGGACGGGTCAGCGCTGTTCAGGCGTCGACTCGAACAAACTTGGGAAGTTTCCTTCAACTCAACTCCGTTGTGACACTGAGGACTAGTTCCTGAACAGTTTGGCACCTCCACCTACCAAACGTAGTTGTGAAGAGCCAGACGGGGCTTCGCCGATCAGGCCTGTGAACACAGTATTTAACCTTAGAACACCAACGTTAAAAGGAGCAACACCATTGCTAACGTCGGGTATATTTTACCCGATGCAATATTCCGGATAAAATATAGTGAAACCGTAGAAGGGAGGAGGGAAACAATCATACCGTTCATGACATCAGCGAGCAGCCTGAAGCTACCGGAGGACCCGTGCAGCTCAGACAGCAGCAGCACAATGAAAATCACGACAAGAACCGTGTGGGCGAAAAAAAAAAATCACCCAACGCGAGTGTTCTGGGGTTAAACATTACCAGCAAGAAGAAAACCCACAATCAGCTGTTAAAACACATCCCGCTCTGACAGCCGTGCAGTGCAGAGCTGCCTTCCTGATGCAGCAGCTTTTCTGGCTCCGAACAAAAAGAAAAAAGAAGCATTGCATTCTGAGACCCGCACAATCAGGAAAGCCTGGGGCTGATCCTGGAGCTGACGACATCACCAGTCTTGTGGCTTTTACGCAAACACGGGGCGATGACCGGACCACGGCCTCCGAAATTCTCCTGGGCCACCGGAGCTGGCAGTGAGCAGCTACCCGAGGCTCCTGCAGAGAGGGCGCATCGGTTCTCCAGCAGCAAACAGCCGCGGTGTGTTCGTGCATTGACCGGTTTCCCTTCGTACGACTTCACGGCGTCACGTGCATCGCATCGTTGCCGCACATTTGCTGAGGTCGCTCAACAACAGACCCAGTTTCGGCAGGAGAGCAGCGCTTAGTGTCACTGTTCACGACAATTAGAATGCAGCGGATCCTTGACTTACGAGCGCCTCAACTTTCTGGCACCCGTTTCGATTTTTTGCCGACTGATACGAGGCCACATCTGAGTTAGCCGCGAGCAGGGACGAGCGTTTGACGCCGACGTGGCCGCCGCTGTCCACCAAGTAGCCTTTAAAATCAGCTGGACGCTGCGGGCCGCCACTAGGTAGCCCAAAATCAAGGGAAAAACACAAGTGGGGTGAGCATGTGGTGGACTCACTGTCCATGAAGAGGTGGAGAAGTGGCTGCAGGTGAGGTACGGTGACGGAGAGCATCGTCTGGGAGAAGGCAGGAGACATTTACGGGGATTCGGAAGAGGCGTCGGAAGAGTTGGAGAGTTTGATGTTTTAAAAAGAGGAGCGGCTTCACTCCATTGAGAAATGGAGCTTAGACGTTATACTTAGCATAGCATTGTAGCATTAAGTGTGAGCCAGTGGGTTGAGTTAAAGATAGAGCACCAAATGAAAAACCCCACCCTTGTCCTCCTCCGCCGCCGCCGCCGCCGGCATCTTCAGCCCATCCTCCGTTTATTCATGATTGCAATTTTTATGAATTATTTGTGTTTATAAAGTCATTCTTTCTGATTTAAAAGACTTTAAAAAAACGAGGGGCCGGAGGGGATTCATAGCGCTTCCATTCATTGGAATGGGGAAATGTAATTTGAAACACGAGGCGGGTCACGGAACAAAATCAACTCCGAAGTCAAGATATGACTGGATATGCACTCCGATCCACACCAAAAATGTTGGGGTTTTTTTTTATGTCACTTCTTCGCACCATCCGGATCCCTTCTCTGCAGGACACCTGCCCTCGGACCGAACCCTGCCCCGGTGACTTCCCGCTGTCTCGTCGGCAGCGAGGCGAGGAGGACGAGCGCGAGCTGACTTGGCCCGAGACAGCAGCAGACAAACACGATCGCGCGAACCCGCCAGCATCGTTCGGTGTCCGTCTGCTTCCGCAAACCTTTGTGAGTCTGTGTTGGCGGTTTTGTTGACGGAGCGTCTTCTCCGTTCCGTCGGGTAGCAGGGTGACGAGTCTCGGAGAGCAATGTGACTGGCAGGCTGACAGACCCATGCTGACAAGGCCACCTTTCTAGAAAGCGCACACATTTTCCAGCCGGAGCAGCAGGGCAGGGATCTCTGGAGCCGTCCGACAGCTCCCGTGAAAAGTTTGGTATTTCATCCATCCGGATGCTACGGAGCCGCTTTCAGAGAGAGCCGTTCCAAGAACTGTCCAGCTCGAATTTCATTCGAGGAACTCCACGATAGCGGACTTTGGACTTATTTCCTGGGCATGCCAGAAGAGCTTGGACCGCTTCTTCTGTCCTATTTGTCCCAGCCGCTGACCAGTGACCACAATAGCGATTTTTTATTTTTTTTTTCCCCAGAAATGGCGCTCCAGGGTCGACAAGTAGTATCTGGAATTGGCCGTGGCTTATGAGTTCCACCAATCAGCTAGCGTCTAGGTCACAGGTTCCTCTGGAACTGTAAAAAGACCCTGGCCGGTGTCGGGGCTAAAACACGCCTGGGAACTGAGGCGGTAGTTCCCCGGTACCCCTGCTGTCCGAGTTCACCGAGAAAAGGAACTGCGGAAAGTTCCGGGTTTCAGCCAATGCGGTGACATTTCCCACGGACATTTTCTCTGGTCTCCTGTGACTGACCGAGTGCCGATCCAGGGCCTCTCGTCCAGCGTTTGGCCCCCGTCTTTGTCTGCTTCATGAAATTGGACTAAATATTAATTTTAAAACGTGTAATTCATTCTAATCCCAGAGAAGATAGTCTCCAAAGCAAACAGCGAGCAGGACGTGTTTGTGAGTCTGTTAGCCGGTGAATAATCTGTCATTTAAATAGGCATTGAAATCCTTCAGCTGCACAAGAACTACGTCTCTCTGCAACGGGATGCTACATTCGCACTGGAATGGATCATCTGTCTGCAACACAGCGGGGTTTAAAAGCAAAAAACTGTAAAAGGAGGAAAGTTTAAAGATGCTATGAATCCAGCAAATAGCCTCAATTAATGTGCAAAAGTGTATTTCAAACTTCCAAGGGTTATCACATCCTGGAGAAGCAGACTGGTCTTCAGCGAATCAATATCCAGCAGCACAAGTGAAAGTACCTCACAGCACGAGGTCTTTACCGAGCCGAGGCCGGACGGCGGGTCAGCCGCGACCTTTCCAACAGCGCGCCGTTCTAAACGCTACAGGAATGTCCTCCAAAACCGCAACCTGGAAAAGACAGCTCCGCGCAAAAGCCCTGGTCTTCCTCCGGAGCGGAGCCGACCAGATCAACAAGTCGTCAAATCTCAGCGTGGAGACAAAGCAGCCATGCAGCCACAGCGAGGGGAAAACACACAGCGGCCCGTTACGATACCGATCACTTCACATTCGAGTTTTTTAAGACACCAAGCGCCATTCCAGCACATTTTATCCTCGAAACACAAAAGAAAACGGTCACGATACCAATCCGAGAGCGAGAGAATCGAAATTGGGAATTTGCGTGGTACGCGCCAAGCGAGCTCTCGCAACTCCAATACACTTCGAGCGACAGTGATTCAGAGGAAAATGAATTGAGTAAAGAGAAACTAGTGAAGAAATCTAAAGTTCCAGAGTAAAATTTAAGTTAATTTTAATTCACTAATCAGTTTATTAATGGAGTTTATTGTAATGTTCAGTTGATTGTAGGTTTTTGGCTCAGTGTTGATGTTCGTAGCCTCTCTTGCACCCTCGTAACTCACTCTAACTTTACAATCACCGAGATTTTTCTCTTTTCACGTCCCTTCCACTGTTCACATCCTTCTTTTTCAGGCTTTTTCTAGATTCAAATCTTTACTTTGTGAGTTTGTCAAGGGGAGTGGGATTAATTAATTTGTTTTCTGTTATTTCAAAAAGGGGGAAAATTCATTTAACATACGGAAAAAAAATAAATAAAATAAACATATAAATCCACTTGTGGAACAAATTCAATTTGTATCTCAAGGGGCCGCTGCATATATATCTACTTATATTTGTATTGGTCCTAAGAGAGTGAGATTAAGATTAAAATACTGGCCGTACTGGGGAGTGATTGATATGCTAATTGGGCCATGAAAACTACAGTCACGTACAATTAGGGAAGCACGTTATAAAATATGTATTTATTCATCTATTTCCGTGCAGAATGCATGATTAAATGCACAGGAGGAGCTTTCACGGCATTCTAATTGTGAGGATGCTTTCCTTCAGCGCGATGACAGCCAAGTTGTTGTTTTTCCTCTGCCGTTAAATTTTGTGTTGGCTGTCAAACGGGTTTGGGTTTCGGCGGCGTTGGTTCAGCCGAGCGTCGGGCCAAAAGCCCGCCAGGGTCCTGCAGAACCCATCCAGTGTGTTAGCGCTCGAATGTCCACCGACGAATACCTTCAGCGAAATATCTGGCTTTGCAAGTTCCACCATTACAACCAACAAACAAAACCATGTAGCAGATCTGAGCGTACTGGTGTGAGAGATACATATTTCCATGCAACCATTCACCCTCTCATTCACACCTCTGCGGGAGGAACCTGGAGAACCCTGAGGAACCTGGTGGAGAACATGGAGACTCCACACCTGTGGGACGCCAACCGGGGACCTTCTTGCAGTGCAGCCCAGGTGCTGACAAGTGCAGCGCTGAGGTGTTGGTTACAGTCAGAGCCGACGTTGGAGTCCCTTCTCATATTTTCTGTCTTGTTTTTATTTTACGGTTTACAATTTCAATATATTTCATTGGAATAGACGTTTCCTTTTTGTACCAGTTTTATGGAGCTTGCCAACCTATTGAACTGTTTTTTTTATTGTTCGTGTAATGGTCTTCACTTGTGTAGCACTTTACACTTGAACACATTCTCACACACACACACACACGATGCCATGCATCAGGCGAAGCAGACCATCGGGAGCAACTGGGAGTTTGGTGTTCTGCTCAAAGACACAACGGCATCAAGATAGTTACAGGGGTGTCAGACTGAAATCCACAGTGGGCCAAAATTCAAGACTGGGACAAAGAAGCGGGCCAACATTGATATTTACTGAAAAAAAATCCTTATCCTCCAGATAAAACAATGAACCTTTTTCATGTGGACCCAAACAAGTTTGGCTTCAAATTGAATGAGGAACAAGCAAAGCTTCATACTAGACAATATGTAACTTCGCATTGCACACATGCAAAATGCTAATTTCTTTCCTAACTGTTTTTTTTTTTTTCTCCTTCTTTTCTATTGTTGCTGCTGCAACAGCCAAATTCACCCTATGGGGATCAATAAAGTATTATCTTATCTTAAATGAAAAATCACATCAACGGCATTCATCTCTTGGATAAAAATGAAATAAAAATCGTACGCCTCTTTTTATTTGCAGCCACCTGAATTCAATTCAACAGCCACCTTTTTCCACAGGCTAATAAGAAATGTGAAAATAGATATTACTGTTTTTCTGCCTCTCTTTTCACAATTTTTGGGACGGTTAGCACGGTGCCAATGTTAGCATAAGGGGGCTATGACTGCTGTCAGCACAGGAGAGGGCCTTCACGGGTCGTGTCGTGATTTTCGCACCAAAACAGCAGCAGAGCATTCTGGGATTTGTAGTATTAGCTGTCCATGCGCTGTAGTCATTTGCTAATAGTCATTTGCTATGGCTTCACGGCCAAAATAGAATTACACTGCGGGCCAAATGTGGCCCACGGGCCAGAGTTTGACACCCGTAAGGTAGCAGGAGCCTGGACCTGGAGGTGCCCGCTCTGCCAACTGAGACACAAACAGAGATGCAGAAACCTCCACAAATGCTGGAGGAGTTTGGGGGAATTTGCTCATGAGCTGTCCTGGGAGTAAAAACCCTGCATGACCTTCATGCACTTGGATGCTTTCCCTCTTCTGTCACTGTTTATGAATGAACTCGTGGTCAAAAGAACTCGACAGGAATTTTTCAAGAAAAGGTTTCTTTCAAGTCAAAGTCAGATTTATTTATTTATTTATTTTTAGAAACTACCGTCGAGTCCTAAAAATAGATCAGGTTTATCAATAGAACAGAGATCCAGCTAGCTGATGCCAGCACTGTCACAAGTAGAGGAACGGAGATGACCTGATGTTTGGAGGCAGTCCAGGAGGTCCAGTCCCTGGCTCATCAGTGCTCCTGCTGCATGAAGATAAAAGACCACGCCAAGCAACATGGAGAAAAGATCTCCGGAAAGTATAAGGCAGGAAATGGCTACAAGAAGACCTCCAACTTCCTGAGTTAAATCCATCATCTGGAGATGGAAGGAGTAGGTTTGTCTGGACGCCCTAACAAACCGAGAGATCAGGCAAGAAGAAGGCCATCAGTTCAGCGAGGACCTCAGGTGGCCTTCAGAGCTTCGGTGGCCCAGATGGGAGAGGCTGTGAACGCAACGGGTGTTGCCAGGGTTCTTCACCAGTCCAAGCTGGACAGAAGGCTGGCAAAGAGAGAAGCCACCGCTGGAAAAAAAAGCTCCGGTGAAATCGAGCCTGGAGTATTCTGCTCCTGACTTGGAGCTTCGTTCTCATTTTCTGGCATTCATTTGTAAAAAAAAATCTGTTTCCTTTTCGATTTTAAAGCGGCTTATTTTGTAAATTCTGCTCAAAAAAGCGAGCATGAGTCCTTTTTTAAAGGGGGGTTGGTGGATATGTTTTTCGGGCAGCGTGGATTCACCGAATAAGGCCATGGTGACAAAGTCAATCATGAAGGCCTCCGTTTGAAACATCTGTGACGCAACACTTGAAAACGACCATTCGATTTTTTGTCCCAGTCGACGCTGACTCTTCATTTTGTCGCTCGATCAGCAAAAGGTGGAGTCCTCATACAGTCGGACTTGTTGCCATGGAGCCTCACCAGGACGGGAACTGACATCGCGATCCGATTCTTGTGGAAACCTTCTTGAATTTCCTCACTTGAATAGGTTTCAGCCCTCGCCTGAGAACTGAAGAAGCCTCTGGGATGAGGGGCTAAAACGTCTCCAAGTGAAGAAATCCAAGTCCAGTTGCCACCACAAGAAGATTTGGACAAGAATTCCCCGTGACCCGGTTGACCGAGAACCTCCGCAGACATTACGATCCGGTCATCAGGTCGAGAATAACGTCAGATCTCGGGACGAAGAAATACGCGCGTACGTTTCCACCAAGCCTGCCAAACAGTGTCCACGTCGTCGTCTCTCGGTATCGTTAGCTGCCGTCCACCCCAGGCAGCGGCTCCACACTTGTATTCCCGTCTGGAATGCCCTTTCGAACGATGACTCGTTCCGTGAAGCGATGACCAGTTTCGACGTGACCCGTCACACTCGCGTGAGTCACAAATCCCGGCCTGCATAGACGAACGTCGCCCGGAAGCGCGGCGGACAACAGGTGATAATTGTTCGAGCGCACGATGGGAAAACACAGTCAGGGGGAGTGCACACATTGTTGTTTCCTGCCCGCACAAAGGAGGTCATTGTGGTTTGCCTGCTGATCGTTATATCACAGAGTCATGCTCTTCACCGGTTGGGTCAAGTCAAGAAGTCAACGGGAATGGCTGACGCTGAAGTAATGGCCTGCGCTCCACATTGTTCTGTATCAGTGAGAATGCAGCTGACAGATGGGAAGCCAAGGATTTTTAATTAACAGCCATGAGGACAATGTCAGCAGCAGGGACGCGTGTCCATCGAGATGAAGTCCTTCAGAAGACGAGGTTTACAAACAGGACGGTCGAAAACCTACTGGAAGTTTCGTACCGATCCCGTTTTCTCTGACGCGGTCAGTGAAGTCACCCTAAACGAGAGCCGCTCATGGACGGATCAGTTCCATAAGCTGTCCAGCTGGAATGTCCTTCCAGGAAGTAGCCTCCTTCCTTTTAGCTTAGCATTCCCACAGGCAGTAAGGGACCACGGTAAGGACCGGCTACTGCAACGTGCACCTTAAGCTCCACAAACAAAAACAAATCACCGCAGAAGAAGAAGAGGACATGGACAACATGGAGGTGGACGTCCTGCGGGACAACCATGGACTATCACATTTATCTTCTCGCTGTGCTGCTTCACCATGTGCAGAACCCCATTAGCCATTAGCGAACTCTGGACTTGTTTACAAATGGAGCTCAGTGGAGGGATCTGGTAACGGGCGTGGCTTACGAGTTCCAGCTATCACCAAGCAGCTCCGTCACATGGGTTCTTACGGAATCGAAAAAGGGCCCAGCCTCGAAGGTGGACGCCGTTAGGACCTGAGGTCCACAGCTCCTGGTTCCTATCCTGTCCGAATGTACAAAAAAAAAAAAAAAACAAACAGTCTAGTCCCTGAGGAGGTCCGAGGATCTGCTAAAAGTGAAGCAGCATCAGAAGAAGATAATATGGATCTCCTTTCAATGCACAGGAAATACAGCAGATCCAATGAACGGATTCTTATTGGAATTCTCGCTTCAGCTAATTTGAAGACGGCCATTCTTGAAAACAACGAAAACAAAAAAAAAATATTTGGGACAGTTTGGAGGCTCTGCTGAATGCTCTTAACCTCATCTCTAGCTGTTTGCAGGACCGGCAGGAGAAGAAAAAAAACAAACGAAATCAAGGCATTGAACGTCATCATAACGGCTTCACGTCAGATGACCTTCCTGGAGAGAACCTTCAGCTTTTATCCAGGCTTTGCACCGGCTCAAGGGGAACTCCGGACACCAGCCGGGACCAAAGGAAGACCAGGGACGAGATTTAGGGACGGAGGGAAGGAGGACATGGAGTTAGATGGTGTGAGAGGAGAGGGTTGGATGGAGGTAGATGATTGGTGCTGGAGACCCCTGAAGAAGAAGAAGGGTCGGGTGCTATGTATGATAGGAGTATCAGTCAGACTGAAAGGAAAGTGGAGAAGCCACCTTGCCTGGTTGCTGGAGGCAGCAGAGATGGAGATGCGGAGGTTCTCTTTGGGAGTGAGGAGCATAGAGAGGATCAGGAATGGTAGATGGTGGATGTTCCGGAGATAAAGTCACACTGAGATGGTTTGGACGTGGACAGAGGAGGGATGGTGGAGATCCGGGTGGAAGGATGCTGAGGGTGGAGGAGGTCCAGAGGAAGAGCAGAGAGGAGGTTCATGGATGGAGAGGAAGAGGACAGGAGGTTAGTTGGTGTGAGAGGAGAAGGTCAGATGATTGGTCCCACGAAAGAAGCGTCCCGACGGGAGAGAAGCAGCGGAAAACCTCTCCATTTAGCGACTGCTTTTTCAAACTCCAAATCCCAGCAGCATCGGACCTCAAGCACCAGACGTCTGACGTGAGAAAGACGGAAGCCAGAAAAGGCGGCGAGCTGGGGATGATCTCAGCGCTGTGGAAGGCATCACATGACGGCGCTGTTGTGGTCATGCGGTCGCCGTCACGGGCATGAGCGGACGCGGCAAACACTCCTCTGTTGTTGCCTCTCACACTCGACAAAGATCCCCTTTGTCTTTTCCCGTTTGATATGAAATCTGAATGGACCGGGTTCGCGCCGCTGATCCGTCAAAAGTTAAAATTCGGGACATTTTCTACGGACCACTTATTATAAAAAACAACTGGCAGATTCAGAGGGAAACACAGAAATTCAATAAACATCAGATGTCATGGATAAAACTGGAATGATTTCGACATCCTGGACTCCATGAGAGGTTTGAAAATCCAGGATCGTCAGCCGGACAGAAGACGGCTCCGGGAACGGCTTCAATTCAAGTGGAGGAGAAAGGATTGGATGACAGTTATGGCACTTCTTCCTCCACAGCCAGAAGGTCCCTGGTTGGATTCCCACAGGGTTCCTCACTGTGTGGAGTCTCCATGTTCTTCTTCCTCAGGGTTCTCCGGGTTCCTCCCGCAGTCCAAACACACGCAGGAGCTTTAGCGGAGACCCGAACTTGTCCAGACATCCAGGATGGAATATTTGATTGAGAGTAAACGCCATCGTATCTACCTTCTCCTGACACAACCATCGAACCCAAACACCCGAGAGTTCCAACACCGACGGTGACACACGCACACACACACACACACACACACACACACACACACACGCCTCAGGGGCCTTCATCCGCAGCTTAAAAAAACGTGAAATGCGTCTTTTTCCTTCATTTGGAGGTCGTTTCGGAGCGACGAACGAGCCGAGTTCCAAACGCCGCGTTCGCCCGGTGTGTGTGTGTGCGTGTGTGTGTGTGTGTGTGTGTGTGTGTCCGTGTGTGTGTGTGTGTGTGCATTCATTGCAACAATTAGACAGCAGCAATCTCTGGGAAACACATGGCGAGTGTGGAGGCAGAGCGGGCAGCTCCTCTCCTTCATCATCAGAGGGAGCGCAGGAGGAGGGACGGCGTCGTGACCACGAACTCCCGGCGCTGGGAGAAAAAAAAAAAAGACAACAAAAAAACTCTGCACCTCCTCCTCCTCGTTTTCTTCCCCTCCTTCACCTTCTCCCTCCTCTCTCTCTTCTTTCTGCCTCTGTCACCAGGCAACCGGCCTTCTTTTTTCCCCCCTCCCTCCCCACACTGTAGCTCCTCCCTCCTCGGCTCCGCACTCGGCAGCTCCGGCCAAAGGCTCTCTTTCCGATTCATTTCGAGGTGGAAATGCATTCGGCTGCGTCGCGTCGGCGGCCGTTTTGATTTTCCACTCAAAAAAAGGTAACCAGAACTTTTCAGGTGTGGGAAAGAAGAACGTAAATGTGTGTGTCTTCAACTTATTCCACAGGTTGACGGCCACTGAGCCGCTGCAGAGGAAGTGCCGGAGTTGCTAATCAGATAGCAATTAGCCCACAACTTAAACCACAGCTCGACGCAGGAAGTGACGCGTTGCCACGGCAATCGGGGCAGATGGGCGCCGCGATAACCGCAAATTTTAATCACGGGTGCCATTGAGAAACAACTCAATCAGCCCACCACACACACACAGACACGCACGCACACACACACACACACACACACACGTGTGCCACCCTGGGTTTTGTTCAGCGTGTGTGTGTGTTTGTGTGAACACATTCATCGTTAATGAAACGCGAGGCGCGTGAGCCGAACGACGACGACACAAACAAACCAACGCGCAAACACAACCGTCTTCGTTTTTGTATGACGATCGACTCGCTTTCGGGGTTGAAGATTCAGAAGACCTCAGCAGAAGCAGACACCACGAGGAGATGCGACGAGCGGAAAGCTTGGAGACGCTCACATTTTGTGAGGAATTGTATCACACTTTTGGGGGGAAAAAAAAAAAAAAAGAACGTGAGAGCAGAACCTTGACTTATGAGGGCATCAACGTCGGAGTTTTCGAAGATACAAGGCGGCGCTCAGTGGATGTTTTTGGCTTTGTGATACGAGAACTAAGTTTGATGCACTGTGTTGAGAGGAAACATTACTGACGATGAGAGGCGGCTCCCGGCGTCAGACATACTTGAACTTGACTTCAGCTGACTGGCCGTTGCTAATCCGACGGGGCACCTGAAAATGGGAGAGAAACTCCAATGTTGAAAATCACCATCGGTTCTTTGCAAACACAACTTCACCACGGTTACGGTTGTTGCTGTTTGTGTTGAAAATGCAGTCCGAGTATGTTGCGGTGGCTCGATGCCTCCATTCCCTCCAGAAGAGCCATGTGAGCTTCTCAACAGAGAGCCGGTGGTCTTTATCCCACCATCAAGGTAAATAAAACCTCTTTACTTCTTTACATTCTCTTTGTTTTTGTTTTTACACATTATTATTTATCTATAAAGTACATTTTTGGAGGTGAAGAAACAGGTTCCAGCAGGTTGGAATGGGTGGAGAAAAGTGTCAGGGGTTCTATGAGAGTCAAGAACATCAGCCAGAAGGAAAGGAAAGGTGGAGGAGACAGTGGTGAGAGCAGAGATGATGGATGGGTTGGAGAAAAGACAGGAGGCAGAGCTGGAGGTGGCAGAGATGAAGATGTGGAGGTTCTCTTTGGGAGTGACCAGGATGGAGAGGATCAGGAATGACATGGTAGATGTTTTGGAGAGAAGGTCAGAGATGGTTGGGTCATGGACAGAGGAGGGAGAGTGAAGATATGGAATTGGAGGTCTAGATGAAGACCAGAGAGAAGATGTATGGAGGTAGTGAGAGAGGACATGAAGAGAGGAGGATCCAGAGAACAGGCTTAGATGGAGAAGGTGGATTGGCTGTGGAGACCCTGAAGGGAAAAGACCAAAGGAGAAGAAGAAGAAAGTACATTTTTGTGATTTAAAAAACTCGTAACGAAGCTGAGAGTCTGGAATGGATTCATAGCGGATTTATTGGTAAATGTAATCGGACACTCGAGCAGATCGAGTTACGAACTCTGTCACAGAACAAATTCAACAAAGTCAAGGTTTTACCGTGTTTTTGTTGAAACACAAACACAAATCAAACCGAATTGGAAACCTGACCGCAGGCTTGATCTCAAGAGTTGTTTGTTTGAAAGCGCATTCGTGGAAGTTGGAGGTAAAACACATCCAGACGTCGCGGATGCCGGTGTTGCTGCGGGCGTGGAGCCCGCCGGCGGAGGCCTCCAGGAGCCCCGGATGTGCAGCGAAGTTCGGCGTCACTCGTACGTCAAATCCGCTGAGAGGTGAACGGCGTTCTGAGCCACCAAACAAACACAAATGTCTTTTCCACAACAAAAACTCCGGGGTTTCATCGCGGAGGAGGACGTGTGCCCTCCAGCAGCGACAGGTCTATTCTCACTTTTACAAATCCCGCTCCATTTTTCTCCCAGGAAGCATATCAATAAAATCACAAATTGTCGAGCGAAAGCGGCAACAATGCCTGTCAGGGCTGGAAGGAACGGGGAGGGAAGTTTATTTCCGCTTCCTGCTGCGGAAGAATTAAAATGTCAGAAAGGTGTGGAGGCTCCAGCAGAAGTGAACAATGATTGAAAACGCAGGCTCTTTAAAACGTCATTAGAAAGAGTGACATTTGAGATTGTTTCCAGCAGCTTCGAGCAAATTCCGCACGAAAAGGACAGCATAGCAAATGAATGGCAGGACAAGAAGATGTGTGTGTGTGTGTGTGTGTGTGTGTGTGTGTGTGTGTGTGTTCACCCTGGACACATCATCTGTAAATCACAGGACCTCATGGAAGCTGCTTTGGACAAAAAAAAAAAAAAAAAGAGGGGCTCTCACAAGTGTCCAGCTCAAATTTTGATCCAGGAAGTACACCCCCCCCCCCCCGGAGAACCTTCTAGCTTAGCATTGCCACAGGCAGTGATCACTTGTTTTTGTATTCAATTTTAGAAACATTGAATGTATTTCTACAGTTATACTTTATTGTGAGGTAAGTTTCTGAGTTAGTATGATTGTAATGTGTATTTCATGTGAGCTCAGCTGCCCAGGGACGACAGACGGAAAGCAGCAGGAGCTAAATCTGCTGCAAATCATCTCTTCTTTTGTAAAGACTCATGGTTTTGTACATCGTCCCTGTTCAATAAACAATAAACTCGCAAACAAACCAGTGTGAAAGAAGCATCTATAGCGTGCACCTTAAGCTCCAAACTCAAAAACAAACGAGGAGGCTGCCACAGCGTTCATGGAATAATCACCACGGACATGGTTGGAGTGTTTCTATCTTCACCACGTGAAGAACCCTGCTAGCCGTTAGCTAACACCACACTTAGTCTGATCCAAAATGTAGCTGTTCCTCTGTGAGCCCTGGAAACCCCTCCAGCCCTGGAGACGCAGCAGGCCGGAGGAGCAAATATGGCCGGAGAGAAAGCGGACATGGAGTTAGCTGGTGTGAGAGAAGAGGATGCAGAGGAGAGGGTTCCATGGAGGCAGATGATTCACCGTGGTGACCCCTGAAGGGAGCAGCCCAAAGGAGAAAAAGTTATAAAAAGCGTAATGTTTATTTCCGTAATGAGGATGCAAAGGAGAGGGTTAGATGGAGGAGGATGATTGGCCGAAGGGAAAAGCCAAAAAGGTAAAGAAGAGTCCATTTGATGCGACCATATCTGCGGCCGGGACGGAGCCTGACTCTGCTCTTTCTTAGTTAACGGCTCATTTTTCCCCCAAAATAAAAAGTCTGAGGCGGTTTCAAGATATTCTGTTTCATATTCTCCCGGAATCTGACGTGGGCGGCCGAAGCAAAAAAAAAAAAAAAACCTGCTCTTATCGGTTCAAAAATCCTCCAGTAAAGCGCGTGCATACATCAAATTGGAGCCACCATCATTAAAGCAGCACCGGGAGGAGAGGAGTTCCCCATCATGAGACCTTGTAATCCTGGTACTTTACGAGCTGGGATGAAAGGGACAGCCGAGCAGAGCAGAGAGATGGTACTTCCAAACTGATTCACTGCGCGAAGGAACCCTCTCAATTATTGATCCGTCTCCTGCAGTCATTCACAGATTTACCCGTCTGCAGTGAGAACGACCAAAGGTTTGAGGTTCTCACCGCCAAGGAGGCCTCATGGTCTCTGAGTGTGGGTTTGATGCCCATGAAAAGATGAAGCCCATGAGATGCGTATTCTCTTTGGAGAACAGACAAATAGTTGGGATGCAGAGTAGCGGTTGTTCTGAGGACTTTTGGACACCAGTTGCAAGCAGTATCCTGTACGTTCTCTGGGTCGCCAAACCCAGCAGTACCACCGGAAGCCATGAGGGGGCAGTGCTGCGCAGTATGCTCAGGTGCGACCAGTTAAAGTAGCAGAGATGATGAAAAAGAAGACACAATATGTTTTCCCTGAGATTCTGCAGCCTCCAGTGCACTGATTTTGACGTGGATATAATCAGGAAGAAACAATAGAGGTTTCTTGAGTGAGGTCATTGGACATTTGTATCCCACGGGATCCTTTTTAACCACAGCATTGGACTGGTGTGAGAAGGTTGCCCCACAAGTCAGCTTCTCCTTGAGCTGTCCCCAAGCCAGGAGAAATCCAGGATTGAGAAGGGACATGGACCAAACTAAATATGTCTGTATCAAGCCTATGACTTCCAGGCTTAGATTAACAACAACCGCAATCAGTGCCGAGGAGCTACAGGGTACCGGTGGAAATCAGGCTACTGTGGTTCAGAGAAGGATGACAGGAAGCGGGGGGAGGCAGAGACAGAGAGAGAGAGAGAGAGAGAGAGAGAGAGAGCGAGAGAAGAGTAAAAGGCAAGAGTCAATGGGTGATGACAGGAAAGCTAGATTTGGTTGACAGAGAAGGACGTCTCTCTGACGATGTACTGTGTGTCCAGGAGAGCAGGTGGAAAGGCAGCAAGGCCAGAAGCTCAGGAGCCGGTTTGAAGTTGTACTATCGTGGTTCTGACAGGAAGAGATAAGGAGTAGGAGTTATCATGAAGAAAGGGTTTGTTAGGAAGGTTCTGGAGGTGAAAAGAATGTCAGATGGACTGATGAGTCCATAGCTGGAAATCGAAGGCGTGATGCTGAATGGTGTTTGTGGTTATGCCTCACAGGTGGGATTGGAGATCGAGAAGAAGGAAAACTTCTAGCATGTTGGTGTTGGTGACATGTTGGTGCAGGAAATAGAGGTGATGGAGAAAAGATGGGCAGGTTTGGTCCCCAGGGGAGGAACACAGAGGGACAGAAGGTGGTAGACTTTGCAAAAAGGATGGAAATGGCAGAAAAGATTTTTTTTTCCCCAGAAAAGGCAGCACACAGGGTAACTTATAAGACTGGAGGTAGGAACACACGGGTAGACTACATCTTGGATAGATGCAAAGGAGTGACAGCATAGGATGGTGGTTAGTAGGATGACAAGAAAGATAAAGAGGACAAAGGCCGAGCAAAGGACAAAGTGGTGGAAGCCAAAGAGGGAGAAATGCTGTTTGGTTTTCAGAGAAGAGTTGAGGAAGGCTCTGGGTGGTCAGGGAGATCTTCCAGATGACGTGACAACCAACTGCAGCTAATGTGATCAGGGAGACAGGTATATACAGAGAAAGAGGTTAGCATGGGGGAAGCCGGACACTGAGGGGACTCAAGAGAGTTAACGGGATTGCAGGGAGACGCAGTGCAAGGTAAAGGTAGAAGTTGCAAAGCCCAAACAAAGGGCGTATGATGACTTGTATGCTCGGTTGGACGGCAAAGAGGGAGGGAATGATTTATACAGGTTGGTGAAACAGAAATGAGGAAATGAGGAATGAGGAAAATGAAAGAGAGCGAAGGGTAGAAGAGGTGACTATTGTGGACCACAAAGTAGCAGACATTAGTAAAGATGGAGTGAGGAGGGCATTGAAGAAGATGAAGAGTAGAAAGACACTGGGAGAGGCGGCAGTGGGGTTTTTGACTAGCGTATTCAATCTCGGAGAGTGAGAGGATCGCTGAGGAATGGAGGAGACGTTTGCTGGTGTCCTTTTGATAAACTCAAGGGAGACCTGCAGAGTTTTGCTAACTGTAGAGGAATAAAGCTGATGCCATATTTGGTTTGGCAGTAGGATTTTACACCACGGGGGCAGTATTTGCTTTGAGAATGTTGATAGAGAAGTACAGAGAAGGTCAGAGGGAGCTGCATTGTGTAGAGCTTTGTAAATCTAGAAAGGAAAAGCATACCTCAGAGAGGAACTGTCGTCTTAGGACGCCTGGCGAGGTGAAGGTACGCCCTGGAAAGGAGAGGAATGAGGGTACGTCCGTGAATGAAGGAAACCCAAGTGGAACGGTGAGCTTACAGGGAGTGGAGAAGAAGAAGAAGGTACAGCAGCAGTCTAGAGCAATGTAGAGTGTGGAGAAGAGGTGAAGAAAGGTGGAGAAGAGTCAGGTGTGATGTGAGATAAAACACTGTCAGCCAGAATGGAAGGTGCAGAAGATAGCTGTCTGGTTTAGAGACACTGAGGAAAAGACAGAAGCTGATATAGAGGCAGCAGAGATGAAGATGCTTAGGCTCCTTTGGGGGGTGGAGGAGGTTCGAGAGGATCAGGAACCAACCCTCATCAGTGGGACAACACATGTTAGATGGACATCTACATTGTGGAGATCTGGGTCGGAGGATGCTGAAGAAGATTTGTGGGTGGAGGGAAAGAGGACATGAAGATAGTTTGTGTCAGAGAAGAGGATCCAGAAGAAGATTTGCTGCAGGGAGAAGCCAAAAGGAAAAGGAAATAGAAATACAGGTGAGAAGTCAAGGAACGTTGCCTGACAGCCAAGAGTCTCCACGGTAAGATCAAAACTAACAGTCCGATGATTCCCAAACCTCGCGTCAATAATCAACCCATAACTTCATGCGTCGAGGAAGCTCTTCACTCCACGCACTCTCCAAGGACTCTCGTCCTTATGCCAGGACGCGTTCCAGGCATTTCATCGGGCGTCCATCTCCACCCTCGTGCCAGAGAAGACCCTCGGCGGTCGAGAGGAGAAAGACTTCAGAAACGTAGCACCGAATTTATTTTCTCTTAATTAAATGCTTCTCCAGAGCGGGAAAGCCGAGCAACAGGTGGTGAGGGTGTCACCAACTTCTACATATATACAGTATATAAAGTACTTCTTTGGCTCCGAGCGGCCATTAATCTTCATCTCCACAAACCCAATGATTTGTGCCAAGACGCAGTTCCATCTCTTCCGCTAACTCCGCTGATTGGCAGTGCTTTCAGGACACGCTCCAGTGTAACCGCAACCAGGCAGAAATCTCATCACGCCATTTATCATCTTGGAAACCTCGCCGTTCCCGGTCGATATGACGCGGGCGGGCGGAGAAAAAAAAACCCAGAGGGGGGGGGGGGGGAAGGGGCAGCACGGCCATGACTCACCTCCAGGGCAA
>CAAKHD010000128.1:71627-98430 GCA_901007705.1 Fistularia tabacaria | reverse complement strand
CCCCCACAGACTTTCGGAATACACCGACGGGGAAGCCTATTTCCGAAACAGGAAGTGGAAGGAATAAGCTGCGTGGCCCTGAACGCATCGCTTGGTTCCAAATGGAGATAGGGTATTCACATTCACATGCAGCCGAGCCGGCGTCCGCACACACACACACACACACACACACACACACACACACACACACACACAGGCTTAATCTACAGATTTGGGTTGTTCATTGGACTTCTTTAGCAGAGTGAGAAGGTTCTGGGACATGAAGTATGGCCTCTCTGAGGTTCCGTCGTTCCGCTCCAGGTCTTCCACTGTGACATGGATACAAGAATTATCTTTAGACTTAAGCTAAGGCTTCTTCTGATCAACCTTAAAAAATGGGGTGCTCGGTAAACAAAATAAAATGTTTCTCAAAATGGTGAAATGTTTTTCTGTAATCGTGACCTTTCATCATAGTGTTTGAATGTTCCTTAGAGCCATGTTATGACAAACTAATAAAGGGAGTGTCACATTTGAATAGCCTTTGGGGGGAGAACTAAAAAAAAATGGATTTCTGTTAATATTATGAACTGTGGCTCTTGTAAGTATCTAAATCAATTAGTCTCCACTGGACGTCCTGACACTGATGTCTGAACCTGTAATGAACTGAATTTCAGCATCTACATTTTTTTTTTCCAGTTTGCCTTTATTAAATGAAACAAACTGATCGGGAAAGTTTTTTTATCCTGTTTATAAGCGGGTATCAATGTTTGTGTGAAAGGCTGCAATCCAAGATAAAACGGACCTGAACTGGGCGACTGCCGAGACATGGAAAAACTCACCTTACCCCCGAACGACGAAACACCTTGAAAGTCTCGTGTAAATCCAGGAAGCGACGAGCGTGATTTAATACAACCAACTTTAATGAGCGCTCAACATCCAGCACAGAAGGAATGTCATCGGTAAATGTCGTTTAGAAGAAAGTCTACTTACAGCGTTCACAAGGTGACTGACATGAGAAAAAGTACAAAGGCATCCAGAGATGTTAGTTGCATTCCAAAGGCCATGTTAGCATCATGCAGCACTGAAGAGATAGAGAGATAGAGAAAGAGAGAGAGCGAGAGAGAGAGACACTATGGACAGAACAAGGGGTTCAGTAGACAACTGAGGGGTCAGCGGAGGGGTCAAGAGGTCACTATGGCTGCCTCACAGAGACACAATCGGCACTTGCGCCAGTCTGCGTGCCAAGGCAAGTAGTTGGCGCTACAATACATCCCAGCAGGAATCTCTGAGACTAAAAGCTGAGAAATACACGACAGACGCACGCTACTGTATTTACACAGGTTCTGTAGGAAAAACAAAGAGGTTCTGATATTTATCGTGCTGTGTATCAAACGTTCATCGAACATTTTGGCGTCAAGCTGGTATTGTTGTAAACGGTAAAAGGACTCCACTGTCCGTTGAGATTGTGTTGATCTGACTGTAAACACGGCTCCCAGAGGTTTCGTAGTGCATCCCTTAACTTTTAAGACAACGAAATGAAAAGTGACCGTTGATCAGGCACGGGTTCAGCACTCACAAACTTGTACAGACTCTTCGACGACGTACAAAAAAAACCAACACTGCTCTAAAACCAACACGAGCGTTTTCAAGCTACAGATTTGCGCTGGGATTCTGACCTGCTTCAAACATCTTATGGACCTGCTCCTCCTCCAGCTCGACGTCGCGTTATTACATTTATCATATTGGGAGCCGCGCACTCCGCAGGGCCCCACTTCCCCTCCGTTTTCTTGAAACAATTTTGCCGAGCCTTAACTTTCATTACACATACAGTCATCTACTCCTGCGGTTCAGAGGGGGGGGCTTCTTCCTTGGATTCCTCCGTCTTTTCCACGGTCTTCCTCTCCTCGGGTGTGGCTGACTCCTCCTGCTGCTTGGTCTCCTCCTTTCCTGCTGCTCCATTCATCTGGGGCTCTTCCTTCTTTTTGGCCTCCTCTCCGTCCCCGACTTCCTTTTTCTCTTCCTCTGCCTCCCCCTGCGGCTCTTCATCTGCCTTTGGCTGCAGAGGCTGTGCCTCCTCCTGGTCCTGCTTAAGCACGGTTTGCTGTTTCAGCTGGACCTCCCCATCCTGCTGCTGCTGCAAAGGGGACTCCTCCTCCAGAGTCACCTCATCCATTCCCCTCGCGACTCCCGGCTGCTTGACGCCATCCGCCACCTCCTCCTGCCGCTTAGCCTTGGAGAGGATCTCATGCAGCTCGGGGGACATGTAGTAGGGCCGGTCGGACGAGCCGTCATTTCTTTCCAAGTCCTCGCCTGTTTAATGCGTGCCGTTTGTTTGATCGGATTGAGGAGGTTACGTGGAAAATGAAATACGTATAATTGTTGGAAACAAAGGGCAAGGAGCGAAAATAAAAGTGAAGTGAAAATCAATGGGAGAGATGAGACAAAGAGAAGGGGCGTCAGAAACACAGCAGGAAGAGGAAAATGGCAGCTCAGCTTTTCGTACTGATATATCAAGGGAGAGAGAGCTCGGCACTGAAACGGGTGGCGTATTCGACGAGGTGACTCACAGAAGCAGAGGAAGAGTGTGTCCACGCACATGGCATACACGCTGAAGAAGCCATGGGCGATCAGGTAGGAGCCCACAACCACCGTCTGAGTGGAGGAAATCACACGTTAAGACGGATGATCTGAGGGAGGGAATGTGCGCGGCTGGCACCACAGAAAATCTCGACGGGAAATGTTTCTTACCAGTATTGGAACCCAGTAATAGTTAAGCGAGGGAGCCGCGTCTTCCACAGCTTTGATTCGTCCAGAGAAGAAGAAGAAAGAGAAGATTCCTGCGCGGGAGGAAATTATGTGATTAGACAAATGCATTAACAAAACGTTTGGTCTAAAAGGAAAATATAACCTCCTTACCAACAATTCCAACAATCAGGAGTTTTCCAAGAAACAGCAGGAAGTCAGTCACTTTATCCAAAACAGCCACTCTGTGTTTTTTGCGTGACAGAGAATGAATTAGCTGGCTAAAAAAAAAGGCCTTTTCCATTGAACAGCGACAAAAAAAACACCTTACCTGATTATGTTCCTCATGAGAAGGAAGAAGGCGTCTCGAGCTGACGAGCAGAAACTTTTCCCGTAGATGGCGATCTGGAGACGAGCAAATAATCAGCCACCCTGACAGCCGGATGTGACCCAGGAGATTCTGTGTGGCGACGAGGGACTCACCATGATGTAGGCGTTCCTGTTGAGGAACTTGATGCACTTCTCCAGGCACCAGAAGCAGCACTTCATGCATTTCAGGAGGAATTGAGCACACTTGTTTTGAGCCCCTGGAAAATGAGCGCAAAGAAGGACACGGATGTGCTCTGGTTAGAGGGTGTGTTAAATCTGGAAGCTTGGCCTGACTGGGAATTTAATTTCATTATGGGAATCCATATATTTATTGCTGGAAAAAAGCAAGTTATAAGCCCGCTTGCTGCGCTGCATGTTTTGCCGAAGCGATTATTTGCACATTCAGATGGATTTATGCGGAAAAAAAAGTTTTTTTTTTTACATCAGCAGAGTAAGAAAACGTAAAACTTATGAGGGAATCGGAAAATAGGCGTGTTCAAGGAGTCAAACGTGAAATTTTACAGACACTGGGGTTCCAGAATCACATGTCATATTGCAGAAATCCAAACGTGCCGAGATAAAAACGAAAACTATATATTAGCAAGCAAATAAAAAGCTGATCACATACATTGTCGGTTCAAACCCGAGTGGACTCTAACCTTTCAACTTGTGATCCAGGTACTCCAGAATCACTCGGATGACTTGGACAAGAGACAGGATGAGAGAGCCGAAGGCCAGGGAGCCTGTGTGATACCTGGACGGGGTGGGGGCGAAGGCCGGCGGTTAAAATATTGCAAAGTCTCTCTGAGACAGAATAATAATTGAATAGAAAGCTCTGGTTAAAGACGAGAGATAAATACCAGCCAATCGAACAATCCTGCTTCTTACCTGAGGGCCCGCCCCAACGAGGAGAAGATGGGGAATGCAGGAATGTCCTGCGGCTTCTTAAAAGCCCAGTAATACGAGGCGAAAGCCCCTGCCAGGGTGACCTGGCCCAGAGCCGTCACAAAGTTGGCGCACCAAAAGAATAGGAAGATGTTGTAAAACTGGAACAGGATGAGGTATTTGTGATAGAGGGTCTCCCCGCCGTAGAAAGCAAAAAGGCACTCGGCATCGGGACATTGGGCCGATATGTTGGAAGTGTTGAACACCTGCAAAAAGAGAAAGATATAGACGGTGGTATAATTGTGGAAATAGCTTTCATAACTGCTGAAGCGCTCAGACCCATTCGTCAAATTTGAGCAAAATCTTGGCTTAGTATGGCAGTGAAGTTTTAAGGCCCACCTGGGGGTCGCAGGTCTGTCGGGAGAACTCGCAATCTGAGTTGTTGAAAACTTTGTAAACCTGCTCGTTTGATGTGGACAAGAAGCTGGTCGAAGACTGTCAAGGTAGATATTACAACAGGCGGGATTGTACGGGTGTAGAGCTGCAGCAAAGAGTGCTGCTTGGGCAACGCAGGTCAGCAAGGAGCAGCTCAATGACAATTGGGACTAAATTTTTAAGACTCTCTGTTTCAGATCACAACTTACATTTTTGATCATCACATCTTCCACAGTGGGGCATTTATCATGGCCCTGAGATTATATGTGCTCATTTTCGTTCTTCTTGTTGTGCAAGATGTGACTAAAAACCGGAGTCATAGTCCTTGTATTTGCAATCAGACTTGGCCATTAAAGCGGATTCT
This sequence comes from Fistularia tabacaria, assembly GCA_901007705.1. Classification (NCBI taxonomy): domain Eukaryota; kingdom Metazoa; phylum Chordata; class Actinopteri; order Syngnathiformes; family Fistulariidae; genus Fistularia; species Fistularia tabacaria. The sequence continues at coordinate 93,656 of CAAKHD010000128.1, read as the reverse complement.
GTTTTTTGTGGCCCTTGGATGAGTTTGAATTGCTGAGGTTATGCTTGTTCTATTCTGATATTGCACAGAAGGGGAGCCAAGTATGGAGAAGAAGTATGCAGAGTACTGCACTTTCCTTCATATCGTCACCTTCTTAAAATAACTGACCAAGTCATAGTTTGACAGAATTTTTCTGCCCAAATCAACTCCATATTCAACATATGGCTCAGTTTTTTGTGTTTTTCTGAAAAACTTGAATAAACTAATGGAGCGATTTTTTTTAGAAGGCAACAATATTGCAGTATATTGTGTTTTTACTGCAATGCGTTACAGTGCCCTCTACTGGTGGATATTATACCACATGTTTATTTTCACCTTACCCGTTGACTATACAGTTCTGTGGATGATTTTACACGTTTAGCGACTTCAAAGTTAATTCGGGAGGGAAATAGTAATAGCCAATAAGTCATTCCTATTCTGCCTCTATCCCTTCTCTGGACCAAATATTATGCACAGGCCCTTTTCTTTTTGTCAACCTCTATTGACATTTCGACGGGTGGGAGGATACACAGCAGTGATGGCCCAGTAGGCAATCACCACAGCCAGGAGAGCGAAGGTCAGGAGGGGGTAGAACAATGATGATATCACATGCCCAACAGCTCTGAAAAACAAAACAAACAACGACGAAAAAAAAAATTGGATTATCGAAAAAGTCAAACATAAAGAAACACGTAACGTTTTTGTTGGTCTCTTCTCAGTTAGAATAAGATTGTGTCGGTTATTCATCACATCGATCATTGTCCCTTCCATTACAGTCATTCTATGAGACTTACTTGCTGGCTTCTTTGATGAGGGCGATGGCGATCAAGATTCGCTTCCGTAGGAAGATGAGAAGCAGGATGATGATGACCTCCACTATGGCCAGGATGATCACTGGAAAACAGTGAGACAGAGACGTAAGGGCTGATTCATCATCAGTTCGTACGGCGTCATATTACAGAGGGCGGCCATAGTTCTGCATACTGAAAGCCAGCCATGTCTGTCTGATCTGCAGGTAGACGGCGAAGTCCGTCTGTATTCCCAGGTCACGGATTGTGACATCAGCGCCAGGCTCTCCCTTTAGACTTGCATACTCCATGTAACAGTGGAAAATACCTAAAAACCAAAGCAAGAAATTACAATCGAAATCCTTCATTTGTAATTCAAAGCAAGAAACGGCCTTATACCTCTTGGGTGAGCTCATACTTACCATACCCAATGACCAGGATGACCAGAATTATCATGATCCAGACCATGATGCCTGCCAAGAATCTCAACAGGATGATGAATATCAAGCTGACAACCATGGCAATCACCAGACCGCTGTGGAGGGAGCTCCCATCAGTCATTTTGTACACACATATCATTCATATTTTTGCCCTTACAGCTGCAACTACTAATGTCAAGCAGATGGTATATTTGAAAATTCAATTCAAATGACACCATGCGGTCGTCTCAGCTCGGTGACCACTCGACAACAGTAAGACTTACAGCAGAATCCAGTGCCAGGACTGGGTGTAGTCCTCAAAAATCCGCATGGCAACCTGACGAGCTTCAACCACCATGTTTGACTTCCTGTGATAACAAAAGAAAATTAGAATTCAACAGTACACGAAAACTATATGCATTTTCAGGGTTGGACGCTTTGGGTTTAAAATGAATTCTGTGGGTGATTTTCACTGCAACTCATCTGTGAAAACAGACTGAAGAGTTCAACATTCTTTTTTTCTGCTAAAAAAAAACTTGTTGTTCACTTGTTTGCATCAGAGAACCCATTTCTCCCTTTAATTCACGAATCAGGTCTTTTTTTAAGTATTACAGAATTAAAGAGGAACTGTTCCATCTTTGATATGGTAATACTAGCACATTTCACAGAGTTGTATTCGTCCTTCTTCTTCTTCTTCTTCTTCTTCTTCTCCTCCTTTTAGCTGCTCCCCTTGGGGTTTGCCACACCTCTCACACGTCCTCCCCTCTCAAAAATCACTCACTTGGATGCTTCCAGCACATCGGTGGCGTTGATATTGTCTCCCAGACCGGTTGAAACAGAGGTCTGGTTGCCCACCACCACCACCCCGCCCTTCAGGGTTCCCAGGGCAGGCAGGCAACGGCGTGTGACTGCAAGATGGGTGGATGATCTCTTTTAGTGACTTGTATGTGAGCATCACAAATTGAAACGATGCTTTGCACTTACAGGGTTTACTGGGCATGAGCAGGGCAGGACACAAGCCGTCCCTCAGGATCTCTGGGGCACTCTGAGCCAAGCAGAAATACATTTAAATGTACTCAGTAAAACTTAAAAAAAGAGAGAGAATGTGACACTTAGAAAGCGAACACTTGAATTCATTTGTCTGTACCAATTTGTCAAGATCTGCTCCGTCTTTGCAGAACTGCCTGTAGTATCCCCGTTCTTTTGCGTCAAGCTTCACCAGCGTGAGATGCCGGTCAGGACACTTTTCCACACATAACTGGGGAGGATAATACGAAAATTACCTTTTTTTAAAAACATTTTTTCAGGAATTAATTTGAATGCAAGATAGCGACAGGTTGCTCTGACCTGCGTGGTGGGACACTGGAACTCCAGTAGAACCAGTGGACTGGCGCATTTCAAGATGTTGAAGTAGAACAGAAACGGTTTCTTCCTGTGGTAAAAGAACAGCAAAATAAAAACATTAGTGGATCTTTGTCACTGAATCACAAATTCTGATTTAATTCTTTTGGATGCCCTTTTTAATGCCCTTTAAACAAATGTAATGCTCATGTCCAACTTTAAATACGTTTATTTACAATAATGCCAATCACTTCCATCTGAGATTGATGCACAGTACCAGATATGTACACATGAACTAAAGCAGTGGTCCCCAACCTCAGGGCCGTAGACTGGTACCGGTCCATGGATCAATTGATACTGGGCCGTACAAAAAGAATATATAACTTACATTATTTCCGTTTTATTTATTATCTGATTCTGAACAATGTTTTATTTTGGTAAAAAGACAGATTCTTTTCGCTACATCTGACTATGACTCACTGTTGACGCATGTCAAGATGCTTTTGCCTCGATCACTTGTCTTACCTCCATCCGCTACCTTCTTAAAGGGGCTGCAGCGGCACACAAAGTACATTACTGCTGAATTGAAACCCCCAAGCAAGCAAAATGAACAAAAACAAATGTCTTTGGAAAGTTTCTTTGCATGGGGTAAAAGAGACAGTGAGGAGACAGAAGAAGAGCCTATGACTTCAAAGACAAACAAAGCTGCATTTAACAGACAATACGAGGAGTCCTTCTTGAAATGTGGACTTAATGCAACAGGTTGTTCCCACGCACCGAGCCCGCTCTACATAATATGCGACAACCGGCTCTCTAATGAGACGATGAAGCCTTCAAAACTGCTTTGCCACTAGGAGACCAAGCATTTGATATTAAAAGACAAGCCCTTGGAGTATTTTGAAAGAAAAAAGACTAAACAAAAAGGACAGAAGGAATTACTGAGGGCCACCACATAAACAAATTTGAGGGCGCTGAGAGCATCACTCTTGGTGGCTAACCGTATTGCGAAGGCTAAGAAGCCATTCACTATTGGTGAAGAATTGATCCTTCCCACCACTAAACACATTTGTTTAGTAGTGGGAAATTCTAGGAGAGGCTGCGGTTAAAAAACTAGCACAGGTGCCTCTTTTGGCTAGCACCATTACTCAGTGCATTTAGGAAAATAGCTATATTATATTTAGAAAATACCAGCTTTTATGCCTGTCATATCATTTTATTTTGTTGTACTTATCCGCCAAACCTTAAAGGCCGGTCCGTGAAAATATTGTCTGATATTAAACCAGTCCATGATGCAAAAAAGGTTGGGGACCATTGAACTAAAGAATCACAAGGATTTATCTTTGCTTATTATTATTAGTGCACATTTCTAAGTTTGTTTCCATTTTGCCCCAACTCTGGTATTGTAACTTTGTGCACCGTCAGAACTTTGGCCGTAAGCAATAGCCAATTAAAGGGTTCCACTTGTAAATCATCACCGATCATCACACAATTCCAACCAAAACAATCAAATGTTTATATAACCTAATCAAAATCAATTGTGAATAACAATGTTTTTGCTTTATCAAGTGTATTTAAATTTTTAATGCCTCTCGACATTGAATTTAACGCTTTTTAATGCAATTTAAGGCCTTAATTTTTGCAAAATCTATTTAATGCTTTTAATCTGTTTAATTTAATGCTTTTTAATGCTAATGACCTTACATATACCTATGTAAATAGTTAACTTGTTCATATTGGTGTTACTCACTCCAGGGAGGTTCCAGCTTGTCCGCAGAACTGCCCCCTGCTGTCTGTGGGATAGATGACTTTCCTGGGGTCTCCCTGAGACCAGGCTGCATGGGGGAGGAGTTATAATAGATCAAAACAATTGTAATATTTTAAAAAGACTCTTGTAAAACTATCAACTCACACCAGCTCACATCTCAAGATTAGTTTTTCAGAGTCTTAGGTCTTGGCGTCGTCTTACCACGCGGAGAAAAGGCTGAGACCAAGGACTGTGGGTCTCATCTAAAGACTAAAGGATTTTGAAAAGACTCATGGAAAAATACAATAACTACAGCAATTTTTTGCCACCATGCAATGTTTCAGCGGGTATTTGCAGAGCCTCTGCTGTTTCAGTCTAATAATCAGAATCAGGATCAGGATCAGAGAAACTTTGTTTGTCCCCAAGGGGCAATAAGAGAGCACAAGGGGTAGCATAGCAACCAAGAGCAAATGAACATCTAGAAATATATAAAATACAGGTAAAAATAAAAATGCGATAAAAATGAAGTTAAGTAACTCCGACAACACGGGGCCTTCAATGAAATGTATTTTGATATTATTATTATTATCGCTTTTCCTTCTCCGCTCGGTCATGATACGTTGGAGAGTCAAGATCGTATCAACTGGGCTGTTCTGCCCACAAAACCACCATCCACTCCTCTTTCTGGAACCACATTCGTTCACCGTTCCCGTTCATCCATACTGAAAACAAATACCATCTCTGCCGCCAATACCGCTCTGGCGATTTTTTGTCAACCAGGTTTTCCTGTTTCTCGTTTTGTCATCTATTGGTTGTTGATTCAGTCTGTAAAGTGACTTAACGCTAAGACTTGCGATAATATCAACCAGACTGACCTATGACTGCGCTCAGACTTAAGACTACCAGCTCATGTTTTACAACTGAGATGACGGGAGCGGGCTGCGACTTGGCTAAGACTGCCCTACGACTCTTAAGCTTAGCTCAAGATGTCCTTATGACTGTCAGTTTTAAGTCGGCGATTTGAAAATCGTAAGATGTAAGCCCGGCATTACTCATGCAAGCGAACACGGAAGATCGAGGGAAGCCCCAGTTTGAACAGGGCAAAAGGGGATCACACACTTGAAGCCACAGAAGGAGAAAGAGGGGAGGATCTGGTGGTCTCAGAAGTGCTGAGCGATGAGCTCAACTCAGCTCAACAGTGTCCACCCACAATTTTTCCAGCTGTGCTTCCGGAGGGAAATTTCTCGTGCGCTTTCTCTGCAGGCTTTTTGGAAAATTCTTATGTAAGTCTCAAGTCTGGAACCGCGACAGCCTGCTCGCAGCTGCCCTAAAACATCGGAGTCATGGAAAACAGTGAAATAAATAACCAGTCCACGAGCGAGAAAGTGAGCTGTTCAAAATGCAAAGATGTTCAACACGCTCACAGAGCCCAGAGGCTGGTTAAATGGTTAAAGGTTAAAATACCAGATGATGTAAGGATATTTTTGGGAATTAAACAACAACCTATATTTTTATCATTCTCAATTTTATGTTTTGGGCCAAAACTTGTGTTTTAAGGTCATTAGGATTTTATTTTGAAGCCCAAAAAATAATTTGAATGACCACCCCCACCCCCCCGCCCCCCTGCTCATCTGCTGATATGTGCAGTTCTTCGCGTCAATTCTGCACGAAAATCTCAGCACGTTTCACAAAGACATGATCACGCCTGTATCGGTGTTGTTATGTTGAAATATTATTGACAGCTGACAACTCACCGAGAATGCCGACTGCAAAGTAACCCAGCAAGGCTATGATGAAGAGAATACAGCAGAGAACGTCTGTGCAACCCCTGGGGAGAGGAGAGGAGTTGTTGTTATTTTTTTAAAAGGCGCAGTGTCGAATTGTGACCACTGATCCACTGACTGACGTCCTACCTGTCATGAATCGGCCCTCTGAAGTTTGGGTCAAACTTCCTGGACTCCCCTGGGGATACAAAGAAAAAATATTTTTTTTAATCAACAGTTCGTATCATTCGAAATGGTGTTCTGCACAAAAATCCATGAATAAAAGTGAACTAGATATTTTCTTAGTCCACGATCAGATTAAAACAAAGTCCAAGTTTGATCTACTTTATTGATAAATTGAGACCTTATTGGACTCTATTTAAACACCAGTGACATTTCTAAAAAATGCAAAAACAATGGTGTACAACTGTGAAAATGTACTGATATAGAGGTCAAAATGGATCTCTAAACTGTTACAACTGATTATTAGTATGTGTAAATATATAGTGACTTCCATCCATTCAGTCGAACTCGCACCTGTGGAGGTTAGAGGTTTCAGTTAACCTGCTGCATATTTTTGGACTTGGGGGAGGATGCCTGAGAACCCACAGGAAAGTAGAGAACATGCAAACTACTAGATGTGAGGCAAGAGGGGTTTAGAGGTGCTTGGCCCTGCTGCCCGAGCTCGGAGTCTCTTCGCTAAAATAACTTTAAAATATTCAAAATTTGAAGTTCAATTTTAGAACTTTGACTTTTGAAAGTAAATCTTTTTACAGTATGATTAGAGACTATGTGATGTGTGACTGATATAATGAACCTCGAAGATGTGATAACATGAACACACAAAAGCAATGTTTATATTACCATCGCAGTTATTAACTATTGATAAATCAGCATACTGCCCTCAGTTCATGATGCTTATTGCACAGGGATTCTTCAGGAAAAACACGTTTTCTTTCCAAATTGCCCAGCATTAATGAATCGAACTTACAGGCAATGATACTTAACCCTGGGGTAGCGATTCATCTTTAAACAAGAAAGTACTGAGTCGTATTTGATTACTATAATTTCAAACAACCTGATGTTTAAACAGGTACATCGGGACGAGCTGCGTCTCCGAACTGCTGTGATCTCTATCCAGACAAATAACATTTTCCCAATATTAAACATTTCTAAAATAAATATTTTTCATGTTGGTCACTAAGATGGTACGAAATCTCGGTATTATTGACAAGACTGGCAGCGAAATGCAGGATAAACTTTAGAACAATAGAGAGTCAGGCCCTATATTTACACTCTCCAGGGCAAATTGATTGTGCTGCTCGACTGTCATGCCTAGCAACGGGCAAAATGTCTCCACGGTGATGAGGAGCCGCCCCCCGAGGACATTGCCAGTGGCCATGGAAACACCTCAGCCGCACAGCAGCAGAGACATTGATCGATGTATCGATGATCATGTGCAAACAAATTGAATAAATATTAGGAAGGAATAATCTTAAAGTCAGTAAATTCATTAAATTAATGTAATTTAAAATTACAATTTTTCTTCAGACCTTCAAAAATAATCCAAGCAAATATGCAGGCATTTATAAATATCAGCTGCTGTAGCACTGGTAAATGATTCCTGATATACCACGAAGTCCCTGCACTTTATTAGTCATCTGCATGGAGGCGCTTGCCTGATAACCCGATGAAAACAACCTGTTAGATTAATGCAACTGTCCGTCATCTGGCTACAGAATCATGAATTCCCTGTTAGCAGCGAGGGAATACGCATTATGTTTGTCTTTGGCTGCACCACAAACTATTAGCATTGTCCTAGATTTTCTAAATATCACAAGCACACAACTTCTCTGTCATTTGAGGTTGATGTGGGACTGTAGCCCCCAAACAGCCTGTTGCTCAAGACTGAGTCGCTGACAAACCTGGGAGGTCACCAAACAAGATCACATTGCGTGATCTAGTCGCGTCAATCCCGCCTTGAAAAATGGCTATACCTTGTTTTTTGTAATTTGCCATCCCGCTGATATACGTCTCTCAGATCATATCGAGTTTGGGTAATTCCTCTCCGTCTGCTGCTGTTTCTTTATGTCTTCTTCCTGTATGAGGTCGCCACAGCCAAATTCGCAACTGATCTTACTTCCTGCTATCATTGGAATAGGAGCTCTGCCCTATGTCCGCCCCTGTTTTTTCTTCTCCCCTCCTGTCTCTGGTGCCTCAATTGGCTGGCACAGCACTTATCATGGGAATTAGAGCAAAAACAGCACTGGTGAGGGAATTGAGAGAGAGAACTTGTGGCGCCTGAGCACTTGTTCATAAAAGGTTGAAATGTGTCATCGCACAGGATCCATCAATCCGAGCAGGGGGGAAACTGTGTTTGTCAAGGCATCTTACGTCAGTAAAATTGCACCGTTTCCTTTTGTCCCCACTGTTTAGTGTGCGATAGCACGATATCACAATGCACGTCTCAGTCGTACAGCTTCTCGCACAAAAAACATATATATAGTCCCTTCACAAAATAAAAGGCATCACTTGAGTGTGTCGTAATGCTTTATCAGCTTCCTGTTTGCACTTTGAATCAGATCCCAGCTTCTGTCACAAATATTTTGATGCTTTATGTAATACACATTGAAAAAAACACTGGACCAAGACTTCCTGAGCTCTAACTCATTTTCAGGATGATGACGTGGTTATGAGCGTAAAAGAGATAAGACTGCCCAACGTGCCCTGGCTGCGCCTGATGACTGTTTGAATCTCCTACCCCCACCCAACCATGTGATATTGCCCAAACCAAAATACAAGCAAAAACAATATAATAATTGTAGTTATTGAGATTACATTCCCTCTTGCTATACCCTATTCATCTTCAGATGGTTCTACAACAACCCAGGAAAAACTTTCAAAATAAAATCGCTCTTAGATAATAAAATAACCTCTTTAATGTTTTGGTATTGAAATTTTCCCTTCATTAAAAAAAAAAAAAAATCACCTAGGAAAACATTAAAAAAAAAAAACTAGAAAAGAATTTTCAGCGAAAAAGAAAACATTTTTTTGGTCCCGACAATCACTAATCACATATAACAGTTCAATATCAAAAAAATCAGCAGCACAATCTCGGAGCAAGAAATTCTAAATATGAAAACATTTAAAATTAGTCATACAAAATTGAGCTCAGACTAGCAGATGTTTATTTTAATTGCAAAGACGAGTTTTGTTTGTCTTCTCTCAGACAAGGAATGTTGAACATTTTTATTCTCAGTGGTCGAAATGTTGTTAACCTTTTAAATCAAGCCAAAAACTGTTCCCATAAACTTGAAGGGATGCTGAGATGTAAAGTGCGTGTGAGTGGGGTTTTTTACAGTTTATTTATAATGAATCAACGGCCTTACCCAGCCTTTTTTTCTCTCATTGTCTATATCTCAACTTCCTATTTTTGAAGAGAATCCACTTATGAGGACAAACAATAACAGACAAGTTCCCATCTGCCTTTTCCTTGTAGTAGGAGCTGCCGTGTCATTTCTATTTTTTTGCGCAACGAAAGGTTCCAGTAGTGCCGTGGAGAGTCCCAGCAGATTTGCTGAATGAAGGCTGGAGGTGCAAAGGTGTGTGTTCAGTGTCCAACAAAGCGGGATGGTTTATGTTAAATGGCAAATTCTGCTTGGAGGTTTGAAATCAGTAGATAGAGAATTTCTCCACCGTGGGACTAATAAAGGAATACCTCATCTAATCTTGTTTTTCAGACGGTAAAGCTTGCTGTGCCACCATCACACACACACTTCTGGGGCTGAAAAAGCTTGAGTGTAAGATGTGAAAGTGCAGGCGCTGATATTCCCCCAGGTCTCGGTTGAGGGAGGGTGTGTATCGAGGGAAGTGATGTCACGGCTGGTGAGATTCACCTAATGGGCCCAAAGGGGTTATCAGATAAACCCTACTCCAGCTACCTTAATGGGATAGCGGCTGCAGTGGGTTGTGCACGTCTGTGTGTGTGCGTGCACGCGCGTGTGTACTCAACTTCCATCGGGACATGATGTAGTAGATGAGCTCTCTGTGACTAGTATTGCTTCTATCTCTTTAGAAGACATGTAGATAAAGACTTACTGCACTACCCTACGACTGGAGCAATCTTTGTCTGCAAGTATTCTAATTAAATTCCTCTTTTCTGGCTATGAATGAGGTCACTGGACAACGAATTGATGAGAGGCAGACAAAAAACTTATTTCAGGAAATCTATGAGGAGGAAGAATCCAGAACAAGGCACAGCAACCTTTCTTCGAAACACTGTCTTTCATTATTCTTCTGAAAAAGCTATCTTTTTTTTGGTTTTGTTTTTTTACATTTTCCAAACTAACATCCACGGGCAGCATGGTGAAATATTTAGCACGTGTGTGTGTCTGTGCATGCCAGTGAGTGTGTCAATTCATTTCTTTGCTAGTTTAATATTGACTGGATGCCCCTTGACTGTGGCAGTGCAGGCCGTAGCTTGTCTAAACACACACACACACACACACACACACACACACACACACACACACACACACACACACACAAACAGGCATAGAGAAAATGTGACAAGTAGGCGACTGAGAACTATTCACTTTCCCCCAAAGAGCCACTCTTTAGAAACACAGCTGAGCTCCAATGTGTAAAGCGTGTTTGTAACTTTTTTCCCCCCTCCTTCTGCTTTATAGGCCTGTATTTGACCACCTTTGAGCTTTCATGGGGGGAAGGGAGCTGCAGAAAGAGGGCAGTTGACATGGTAACAGGAAAGCAAGGGGGAAATGCTTCTCACGGGGACACGCAAGGATTGACAAGAGGAAGATGAGCACTTAGAAGTACTGTGGGTGTGGAGATCTGATATGCTGTAGAGGCGGCAGTATGTCAAGCAGCCTGACAGCACTGGTGTTATTCCGGTGGGGTGACTGTGGCCGGGGGCTTTTAAGCAGACAGCCCCGGCGAAGGGGGTATTAAAGCAAGAACAACAACGGTTGCGAAAAACTCCATGACTCAACAGTCAATAGGAACCACCAAGTCCAGACAGACACAAGATTGCAGCAAGCTGGTCGGTTTGTCTGTGTGAGACACATGACAAACGGAGATGAGTCATGTTGTTTGGCGCCTTCATGGATATGGTTTTTCCATTCGAATATCGTCAAATCATGTGAGAAGAGGCAACGACCATCAGTGAAGTGTGTGTCATGTATGTTTCGCTGTGTGTGTGAGTGTTTGTGTGTCTGTGTGCAGCCACATGTCAGTAAACAAAAACAACAAACGGTTCCATAACACAGGTGAAAACAATCAATCTCGCAAACATGATGCTAGGGGGAAAAAAAGAACACTACGTGACTATAATTACATTCTGAGATATTTAATCTATTGTGGAATGACTGGAATTCGAGTTTCCGAAAGCTGTGCATGGGGCAAGAGCTAAGACGCTAAGACACCATTCATTTGTCTTCCATTCAGATGTAAAGTCAAAATGTCACTTCCAGACAAAGTGTGCAGCGAGATGTGCAGCGAGAGTTGGGTGGACAGGAGGGAAAGCTCCGTGAAAACGAGGCGGGCGTGGAGGATGAGGATGAGGATGCCTTCAGACCTGAGGGTCCACACCCATCCATCCACTGCGGTCATTGTTTCCATTTTCCTTGCCCATTTTTGAGAAGAAAAAAACAAAAACTAAAGCAAATCCAGAGAAGGAAAAAAACCGCGATCGCCGGTTTCTCCTTACCGAATTTGGGGTCCTGGTTTTTATCCTCCAGCTCCATTCCTCTCAGTCCGCTCGGCTCCTGGCTTATCAGACAGTAGACGGGTCAGTTTCCATGGAAATGTTGAAGGGAGGGAAAAAAAAAATCAATACGGATGGGCGGTCATCCCCAGACCGCAGTGGGGCTTTGGCGGGGGGCGGGCTTAATCCAAAGGAGCTACAGCCACTGAGAGCGCTCACTGTAGTGATTGGCAGCCAACTCAGCCAATCAGAGCGCGGGAAAAATTCTTCCCAGCGTCCCCACTTCGTTGGAATGTGCCCGAAGTGTAAAGCATGCTGCTAACCAGCGTTTACATTGACTTTTAAAACGACTAGAATTGATTCTGACAGATCGATCGATCGATACTGAATTTACGAAGATTTTTTTTTCTTATTTGACATTTTTATTGAAGTCTGATCAGCGCAAACGTTCCACGAAGTGTTCCTACATTAATTCATGATACTGATTGAACATTCTGCAGTTTATACTTTGTGCGTACGTTTACTTTAGTGTAGTTTTGATTCGGCATTTTTTTCTTACTCTTTTTACCACTTTGTCTCTTTTATGTTGTTTATTTTGGTTATTATTTGATTATGGTATCTTTTAAATCTGTATTTTGTGTCCATGCATATGTCTGTACAGTGTTCTTCAGTTTCAAATAAGGCGCCTTAAATAAATTGTATTATTCTTATTATGAGAGTAGCGTAGTGTATGGGATAAAGGGAACCTCAGTCAATTTTATCACATATGCAGGATGGTAATTCTTCTAATTATAATTAGATATGTGGAGAAATAACCCGTCAGCTGTTTTCTTTGTACTTGCACCAGTTTACAGAAAGCAACAAAGCTCCCCAGTGAAAAAAAGGAAATTTATTGATGTAGATGTTTCACTCAATGTTCCTTTGAAAGACAAAACAAAAATGATCAGCAAACAGATGTCATTTTATAACAGCAACAGAAGGAGAATTTTCAGGCGTCTCCTTCAGGCACCACCTTCATCCATGCAAGTGTCATGTGTAGCTGCAAGAAAAGCAATGAATTATTCACATTAATGAGAGGTTATCAGATTCCATATTGAGTTAATGGACGCAATTTACATATGGAAATATTCAAACTGCTTCCTGACAAAAATCATTAGATTGTACCTGATACAATAACAATAGATCAGTGAGTAGTTATTTTGTGAGAAACTAAACTAAAATTCAAAGTACTTGTGATTTTCCACTATTCATTATATTTTCTCTCTGCTCAGTCAGAACTTTATTATTCAACATTTAAAAGAGTAATATTTGAAAAAAAAAAAGTATTTGTGAAGTACATACACTTCTTTTAAAACTTCCTTGTCAGAGCTCATGAGAAGTCATCATTGCAAGTAGTTTGCAATGCGTGTTAAATTAACTCAACCTTCAACATCTGCACAAGTGAATGTGTTAGATGTATCACTACAAAATCATACTCCACAGCAAAACAGAGACAGGGTCATCATTTGGAGGACACCGTTTAGTTCTGATCATGTGATTATATTCTGAAGCTAGTTTCACTTCAAATGCAGGGTTTTCTTTGGGCTGTGGTACTTCTACCTTAACACATTTGAGTATTAACATCTTGAATCTCCTTTTTTCCTGATTTACACAGTTTGTTCGCCAGATCAACGACTAAATTTACTCACAAATACAAAGTCACATGTTGTTTTTGTTACAGCGGCTCCTGACTTTCAGAAAAGTTTGGATCGAGGTGCCAGGCATTGTTGTCATCGATCCTGTTTTAACCGACCAATCAGCTGAGAGGCGGCGAGCCGACACCCTCCGCGCGCCCCGGCTCTCGCAGCCACCCACCATCGCCATTTTGAATGTGGAACATTGTTCCAAAACCACCTTGCCTACTTCAATTGAAAGCGGTTAATATCAAAAACTAGGACCTGAATTTGGGGGCATCCCTGTTAAGAGCGACCTCGTTCGGGTTCACTTCATTTTTTTTTAACCTACACATCCATGCTGTCCGAACTTAATTGCGTAACTGAGGCGTGTCACCGCGTTGCACAACCGCGCCCGACATGTTCTGCCTCACCTGTCATGGCGGACCGGAGCGCCCACTAATGACGTCACAAAATGTCGTGACGTCGCCCAACCTTGCTTGTTACTTAACCAACATTTTTTTTGTTAATGAAATGGGAGTCGATCCTCCGTCTAAAGTCGTCAGTTGTTGAGATAAAGCCGCCTGGGACAGACCCGGACATTATCCAGAGACTCCTGGAAAATAAGTAAGTTTTGCTTGGAACAGTTGTTTGGCTGTTTTGTTGTCCTGAAACGAACACCGGAGTGATTTGCTCTTCAATTACGATAAATAGTTGTTGGGGAAAAAACAAAACAAAACAAAACAGATGTTACTCATATCAATATAACCTCATAATTGTGCCTATATTTAGAAATAAATAGCCCCTCTTCTACTAACCCCGCTGAGTTGTCATCTTTGAACAAGTCAGAATCTCAATGATCGATTAGAAATAATTAGTAATAATTTAATAAACCCTCCTGTTTTCCATTGTGCTCAGTTAAACCAATGGCTCTCAGAAGCATTGCTCGGTTGCTCTCAAGCACCCCAAAATGTGTCCAGATCGTTGGTTGTAGAGCCCAGGGCACAGCAGCAGCCACCAAGCCAGGTAAAATATAACTTAAAAGTTTTTATTTGCATTTATAAACACAACTATGAGTGTAAATGATAGTGTGGAAGCCATACAGGGCTGTGGATGTCTGACAAAGAAGTTTAACATGCATGGTTAAATGTTGCCTTTTTTTCTTTTTTTTTTTAGATGTGGAGGAAGTCAAAAAACCTGCAAAGACAGGTAAGTGAAATTTCTAGGATGCAAAACCTGTTTTGTCAAGCTGTTTCACAAAATGTGTTACGCCACATTAATAGTGACATAACTGCTGCATATCTCTGTCCCTGGTTTGACTCTCAGCCAAGGTGCCATTCAACTGGCGGGACGCTCTGGACCTGGAGGGTCAGCTGACAGAGGAGGAGATCATGATCCGGGACTCCTTCCGTGACTACTGCCAGGAAAAACTCATGCCTCGCGTCCTCATGGCTAACAGACATGAACGTTAGTGTGACACATATCCCAACGGGATCACACAGGTTTACCTGCATCTCACAAAAGCCAGCCCATATCCAGCAGGGTATCATGACAAAAAAAATATACAGAAAAAAACGCAAGAGAGTACAGGAAAATCAAAGCCTTTTTTTAGAATTTTCTCCAGTCTGCAAAATAAATCAGATTTTTTTTTTTTTATTCACCTGCACATTCAGTCATTGATCCTGCTACACACAGAAGATAGAACCAGTTTTATGCTTTGTGTGTAAATATGGTCAAAAAACACACATCCAGTCACTTCTTAGATAAAAACTGTGACCTAAAGTGTTATAGTATTTGTAAGAGAGGTCTCAAGAAATTAAAAAATATGTAAAAGACCAGATTTTGTGCTCTTCTTAGAAATGACTTGAAAATAATGACTCTATAATGAAGTGACTGGCAAAGTCCCAGATATTTTGGAATAATTTACCATAAGTTTATGATTAGGAGAAAACGTGAGATCAATTAGCTGAAATAGGAAAATGATTTGGTCATTCAACAATTGTCTTTCTTGCAACACTGAGACCATTTTCTTTCATTAATGACAGAAATGGTAAAATTATTAATATCTTAAGTTTTTTTTGATATCCGCAAGTCCTCTCTTGACATCAGACTTTATTTCAACCTATGATCTAGAAGCTGAAGATCAGCATAGAACACCTTCCTCAGCTTCTTGTTTTTACACTTGCTCTGTGCGCACAAACTCGTAACTCTTATTTATTGCTTCTGTCACCAGATTTCCACCGGGAGATCGTTTCCGAGATGGGGGAGTTGGGGGTCTTGGGCCCAACTATTAAAGGTAAAACGGAAATGAATCAATAATGTCTTATGCACCCTTACTGGTGTTGCATATTTGTTCTACTATCTTGGAACACAAGGTTCACTGCTGTTTTTTTTTTTTGTCCTCTGCTCTCGGTCCACTCCGCAGGGTACGGCTGTGCCGGCACCAGTTACGTTGCGTACGGTTTGATCGCCAGAGAAGTGGAGAGAGTGGACAGCGGGTATCGTTCTGTCATGAGTGTCCAGTCATCCCTGGTCATGCACCCTATTAATGCTTATGGCACCGAGGCCCAGAAGGAGAAGTACCTGCCCAGATTGGGTAAGAACACTGTGACCCTGGGCCAACATGTGATGGACACCATTTTGTACGTTTGTTCTAATCTAATATGGGTGTGCGTTTTGCAGCGACTGGAGAAATTCTGGGCTGCTTTGGGTTGACGGAGCCGAACCACGGCAGTGACCCCAGCAGCATGGAGACAAAGGCCAAGTACAACCCGTCCAGTGGTACCTTCACAATCAGTGGAGCCAAAACATGGTGGGCACATGGACCCTTTGAGCACGTTTTTGCTTTGAAGATGTTCATTAACATGAAAAGTTTTATATTTTGTTTTGGTCTTTCGAGCAAAATGAACTGAGGCGTGAAGGTAAAGCGCCGCTTTCCCTTGTCACTGCTAGGATCACAAACTCCCCTGTGGCAGACATCGCAGTAGTCTGGGCAAAGTGTGAGGACGGTCGGGTGCGAGGCTTTATTTTGGAGCGTGGGATGAAGGGTCTGGCCACACCGAAGATCGAGGGCAAGTTCTCACTGAGGGCGTCTGCCACTGGCATGATCCTAATGGATGAAGTGGAGGTTCCCCAGGAAAACCTGCTCCCCAACGTCTCTGGTCTCGCTGTAAGTTAACGCCAGAGTTCAAATGAATTGATTTCAGTTGTAAACCCTTCAAATGGAGGGCACAAGTACTACAAGTTTAAGCAGCAATCCTCATCCTTTTTCTACTCATTAAATTGTAAATTAATTCTTGCTGTTGGTTGTTGCCTCAGGGTCCCTTTGGGTGCCTCAACAATGCCAGGTACGGCATTGCCTGGGGGGCTCTGGGTGCTGCCGAATTCTGCTTCCACGCTGCTAGACAGTACACTTTGGACAGGTATGTTTAAGTCCCTTAGAGCCCACAGCAATATTTCACAATAATGAAGAGTGCAAGATTTACACATCTCAGGCCATCTCCAAGTCTTGCAAAGATTTTTTTCTCCAGTTACATTGTACTTGCACTGCTTTATTGTTGGTTAACCAGCTGCTGGTTAATAACTGAGATTACAACTAACAGGTGTGACATCTCGAACACTGCTTTCGATAAAATATTTCCTGTACCACATATATATTTATTTAGTGTAGGGAAACCAATGGTAGGGATCTGTATTAAAACAACGAAGAGGATATTGTGGAATTTATCCATAACTGCGAAATAGATCTTATATTTCAGTCAAAAGGCTCTGCTTGGGATCATCCCCAATGCTTGGAATGTGAGATTTCCCAATCTTATACGACTTAGGAATCTTAACGAAGTTCGGTTTTGACTACTTCTCTCCTACTCAGAATCCAATTTGGGGTGCCACTGGCCAGGAACCAGCTGATGCAGAAGAAGATGGCCGACATGTTAACAGAGATCACCATTGGCCTTCAGTCGTGTCTGTCCCTGGGCCGACTTATTGACGAGAAGAAGTTAGTCCTCCTGAGATGCCCCTTGTCTTCCCTTTAACTTGTGCGACTTGAACTTGAGTTAAGTTTTTCCTCAATGTGCTCGATCTCATCAAACAGAGCTGCTCCAGAAATGATCTCCATGCTGAAGAGGAATAGCTGCGGCAAGGCTTTGGATATTGCAAGACAAGCCCGAGACATGCTGGGAGGGAACGGCATCGCGGACGAGTATCACGTTATCCGCCACGTCATGAACCTTGAGGCTGTTAACACATATGAAGGTGAGCAAATTCAACTAAACTTAACTTTTAGCATTTTCCTTTGAAATCAGTCTCCTGATATTCTCAATGATATTTGCAATATATAACAAGGATTCAGCTTGGAGCTGAGAAGTGAGTATTAGTTAGACATTAAATGTAGTTTCCTATTTATCCCAGCGGGGGTCAGTAGTACACTTTACTACAACTACATCTGTAGCTTCACGTGTGCTATAACACGTTTATCACTTCATAGGAGAGCGGCAATTATTTTTCTGAGAGGATTAAATTAAATTCTTGGTCTTTTTTTTTTTTTCTTTTCTTTTCTACAGGAACTCATGATATTCATGCTTTGATCCTTGGTCGAGCCATTACTGGACTTCAATCTTTCACCGTTGGAAAATAAATCCTATTCCTTTAGGTGGAATGGATCATGTTTTGCAACTGTTTATTGGCCCACTGGCACGAACAATGACCTCACTTGCGGTTACTAAATGTAAGAATGACTTTCGTTTGTCCCTCATGTTGGTGGAATAAATCAAATACCTCATGGCAATGTCTGCATTTGTTTTTAAACTAGTGATGGGGCTTAACAATTTCCAAAAATAAATTCCTCAGCCTTATAAGATACTAAGATAGGATTTGCACAGATAAAATGCTTGAAATGTACTTAATTTATCAATTGTTTAATCTTAGCATTGTGGTAACTGCATGTTTTGTGACTTTACTAATATGTAAATAAAGGGTTTTGAGTGAGTCAAATTGTGGCGACTGCTACTGTAATACAGCCGTGAAAGACATTTAACACAGATAAGGACCAGATGTTGCCAGCTTACCATTGTTTTTTTTTTTTTCTGAGAATGTTATTGTGCGTATTCCAATGACAGATGACAAATTCCAAAAATCGTAAATCTGGTTTCCATTTTCTTCACATTTCCAATAAAGTTGTATGGGAATTTAAGCTACCCGTATGAACCTTGATGACCTTTGTAGCAAAACTTTGTGTAAGATGGCCTTGCTTTTAGAAGTCTGATTAGAGGTGAACCTTTTTTCCCATGTAAATTTTGACTGCTTTGTTTTGTTTTCCATGACTGCTGCATGAATGTTTTTATAGGTGAAAAGAACAACATGAGACAGTTGGAATTAGTCAATTTTTGAAAAGAATTTCCAAAGGTAATACCTCGAATAGCAGCTAAACTTTAACTGTTGCTCTAGGAACAAACACTACCAGTCCCATTTTCTCAAGCATTAAAGACAAAGGAGGACAAACGGAGCTATCAGGGAAATGCAAACTTGGACCAATTATACTGTTCTGACTACAGAAAACTATTGAGCAATGTGTCAATGATCTAGTGGCTGGCTATAAGGAAGGCCATCTCTGATATTTCCCAGTGCCTGGCTGGCTTCCATCAGCTCATTGTTGAGCTTGGTGCAGCTGTCCAGCACCTCCGACAGCTCCTGCAGCTTCACCTGCATCTCATTACTGTTCTCCTCATAAACAGAGTACATGTGATCCTTCATCTGCTGGCATATCTCTGTCACCTTAGCGAAGATACACAAAGTCAAAAGACAGCTATTAAGTAAGTGGGAAAAACAAATTAAATCAATCCCCAAGACATATCACTGAGTAGGTTGTAGGAAGAAAAATGTCTATTATACACTTTATTCAGCTAAACCACATGCAAAAATGCACCGGCATACCTTGTTAGTTAGTTTCTCCTGGAAGCTGTCAATCACTTTCTGATCACTGGTGCGGCTGTCGTTGATCTTTTCAACAAGTTCTTGCACTCTTTTGCTTATGCTGTCGATGGTGGAGCTGAAATATATATCGAGAGATTGGCCAACAGTACATTTCATATCACTGGATAGATTCTGAATGAATCAATGGATGCAAATGAACAAAAGAACCTGGTATGTTGCTTTTGGAACTCTGTCATGCTCATTTCCCCAGATGGATCGCTGCTTGCTTGCTCGACCTTCGCCTGTAGAAGAAAATGGAACTGCGATCAATGAATCTTCCATCGACTAGTTTCATATTTATGACCGTAAAAAGAGTAAACATAAACACACGCTATTAAACAAAATTGAGATCCTGCCCAAAGATGATTATTTTCTGGTTTGTAATCTCTCATTACCATTGGCGCGTATTCGCGTCCCTTCTTCGGACTAACTGGGCGTTCTGGAGAGACAAACGCCATTGCGACGTCTTAAATCTCCATGGGAGAAAATCTCCGGAATCTTACTGACTAAATTGTACTTGTGGAAAGAAAACGTATCGATGACATTATTTTGAAAAACTATTCTGGTTTCGGCGAACGTATTTAACATTAGCAAGGCGGGGCTGACACACCTGGAGGCGGTAAAGTTAGCTGATAATCCATTCTAACATTAGCTACATTACCAGCTAGCCCAACATTTCCAATATTGATTTTTTTTTAACACAGACGAATAATTTTTTTCCCTTCCCAATTGTACATATAAAAACAAGAGTTATCGATTGCCACAACGTTAGTATATCAGAGAATTCTTAAGACTTGTAAATTCTAACCGCTAAATACTACCGAGTTTTATTAGCTTGAATAATGTCACTCCATTCCAGATTCACTTTTGTAATTTTGTTGTCGGTGGTCTATCTAAGTCCCCTCCCCGACCAAAAACTCAAACAAAATGTGTATTATTTAACCCTATATCCGTAAAAACAGTCGCTGTCAATCTCAGAAAACGAAACATTCCGTCTTTTTGTCAACCACTTTTAAAATGAATTAATGACAGCAGGTGTTTCTGCCCGACATGACGTCACGCCCACTTCCACTGCTGCCTGAAAGGAGGAATACCCTCTGACTTCATATTGTTTTAAAGAAGAACCAACTAACCAAATAAAACTAATCCAAAACAAAAATGCATGGGAAAAAAACTCATCAAGACAGAAAAGAGTTGTGAAATTGGCAGCAACCTCATGCAAGGCGAACACATGTACACACGGCCCTGCATTGAGGTAAGATACAGCTGTGAATCCTAAAGGTGCACACGGAGGCCGACTTTGGAGAAAGCAGCCATAGCCTAATGTCTCCCAGTTGAATCGAGGCCTTTTTCGCTGCCTGAACCGCTGATCCTGTTGTTTTTAAAAAAACAAATAGACATTTTATCCCCTCAGCACTTCTTCTGTTCCACAGCTTAGAGCTTGGAGGGACGTTGGCCACCAGTTCGGAGTGATGCAGCCGGAGTCAAGCTATGAGATGGGAGCGATATTAAAGAGGGTTCTTTGTCCAGTTGTTATCCTGGAAGACATCATGAGCTAATGTGGCACTTTTTCATGCGGCCCTGGCCTACCATGGTGATTTCCATCATAATTTACTCTTGCTATAACAAAAATGAGCCTAAAGAATGGCAATCCAAAACATCAAGTTCAACATTTTCTGGATATGATTCAAACAACCGTACTCTATGATCATGGTCACATACCTCACCTCAAAAGAACATGGTCCACTGTTTCTGCCTCAGTGTGGTGTTTGCAAAGACCTGCAGGAAGATTTTCTGCATTTGGCAGTGGAATATTCACTTTTCTAAATTCATGTATAGGGAGGCAGCCTCCCTGCTCAGCAGCTCCCTATGTGACATCACGACTTCCCCTGTGTTAAATCACTAAATCTTTCACAGTTGGGATCACGGTCCTGCACCTCCGTACCTGCTTCTGTCACATCACAGCTTCCCCTTTCACAGCACTGAAATATCAGTGCAAATCAAAGCTTCCCCCTATTTCCCCCTCCCATACACACACACAAAGTGATGATCTAATGTTTCCAGTATAATTTACATTGAAAGAGTTTACATTCATGTCTTAATAATCTCGTGATTTTCCCGACAAATGACGCTTTGGATTTAAGATTGAGTCTGCAGCCACCGAGTAAAATCAACAGTCAAGGATGGGGAGTAAATTAAATGCAAAGTACAGGAAATTTCCACACATGATAGTTTATCCCGCTTCCCCTTGATTTAAATTGCACAGGCATTACAATGGAGAAAGCTCCTGCCCATCTTGTCTGTAATGGATTAGGAAGGCTAATCTTCGGGATGGGGATGTAGCGGGATGAGGGACTCATTGATTGCTGCCGTGATTGGAAGTGTAATCCCTCCCTTCCTCTCTCCCTCTGTGTCACCGCCCACAGTCTGGATTATTCCAGCACAGTCACCAGGGCTGAAATGTCTTGATCGGTGTTGGGTGGAGGGCAAACTGATGACAGTAACATTTTACTGATGAAAGTACTGGTTTAATATGTAAAAAAAAAAAAAAAAAAAAAAAAATTCTTTTTATCCTGTTTTATAATGGGGTTTTTTTTTTTTTTTTTTTTGTT
>CAAKHD010000128.1:15487-46119 GCA_901007705.1 Fistularia tabacaria | reverse complement strand
TGCACTTTTTCAACTGGAGCGAAATAGGTTTTTGCCTATAAGCGTTCAGTGGTGCCTGGGGGGGGGGGGGGTTCTTGGGTTTTCCCTCGTTTAGTCGTCTTTGTCCATCATCATCAAACCCAACCATTCTCCATTCACCAGATAAGCCAAGCCGGTGGACCACCTGCTCCTCTCTCATCGCTTTGCCCTCATTGGATAAACACTGACGACCTGTCCAGCTTTTGTCCGCGTCTCTCTTTCTTAGAGTATGAATGACCCATGAATGCACAGCCCCAGAGGGCTTGATTTGTCCTATTATATGTGTTGACTTAACTCACGTACAGCTGTTTGAATGTCTGTTCAGCTGCTGCAGATCAAATAATTGCCAGAGTGACTATATAAGAGCGGCAGCAAAGCCCGATTTGGTAGGTGGACTCTAGTCTTGTGTTCATTTTCATTTTCAGCTTGCACGAGACCACAATCCTACATGTGTAAGGGGCTCTCCTCCCTGCCTTCATCATGTCTGGAGAAGTGAGTATGATTTATCATGGCTTGACTGCACACGTTGTTGGAATTGTGAGGGGGGGGTTCATTGGATCTCTCACACATATGTATGTCTCAGGGCAAAAGAGATACGGGTGAAAATAAGCCACCTGGCAGAAACACACCCGAAATACAAGTACGTTTTTTTTTTAAAACAAGGCTCTTTTAACTCTTTTACAGGTTTTTTTGTTAGTTTGTTTAAACGATGTGTGTCTCTTTTCTCAGGGTTCAGACCAGAAAAAGTCCTCCGGATCTGGAATCTCTTCTGAGCAAGAAAAGTTCAGCCTTCTATATCTTTTAACAACCTATTGTTGTAGATATTTTTGAGTTTTTAAATTTTAAATAATTGTCAATTTGTGTAATATTTTATTTGTGTCTATTCGATTGAATCCTTCAGTTATGATACCTTATTCCTTATTAAATCATTTTATGTTATTTCTTGTCATGCCCCCTAATGCAACAGTAAATTCAGCGATGTGCGGTGAGGTCTATGGCTGGTGAGGCACTGACTTCATCACAATCAGAATCAGTGGCTCTTCGCAGCTGTTTTATGATCGCTTAGCACAAGAAACTGGTAACACACATACAGTTGTTGACAAAAAAAGACTGTACATTGGAAATGTAGTTCACATAACAAAAGTGTTTAAACATTTTAATAATGACATACAGAGAGAGAGCAATACGGTTATAGTGCAGAGCATGTCAGTAGTCAGTCGTTATTGCGCAATCTACGTTGAGGTTCAAGAGTCCTCGGCCTCACCGCACAATCTAAAACTGGTGAAGTTAAATGAAAAATACCTTACTAGTACAAATCACTGATAAATATCACCATTTAATTATTTTTTTCCTTTACATTTTTTTCTTTTCAAGATTGGCAAGTGAGGCACGGCCTCTCCTGCCTCCCCTGACTGCATGTCACTGAGTAAATGCCACATTTGTAAAATTTACCTTTCATTGTGGAAAATATTCAATTTGGATTTTGTTGGAATTCAGAAGACCTCGCATGTTTTGCCAAACAACGTGTCCATTGGCTGAATGACTCCATTGCTTCCTCTGAGATCCCTTTCTTACGTTCATATCATTCCCAGGTGGTCTGGAGGCATTTCGTGAATTTTTGCAGTCAGAGTTCAGCGACGAGAACCTGGAGTTCTGGCTGGCCTGTGAGGATTACAGGGTTTCACCTTCCAGTGTGCAGAGAGCCAAGGCCAGCGTGCTCTACAGCCAGTTTATCAACTCTGATGCCCCACAGGAGGTCGGTGGATGGGAAAATATGATTGATTTACAGTTAAGATGTATAATACCTGTGGGCGAATATGAGGTGACAGCAGAGAAGTTAAGATGGAGAGTGTTGGTCCTTGTACTTCTGAGTATCCTTTAATAAGTCTGTTTTCCCTCCAGGTCAACTTGGATGCTGAGACGCGCGCAGCTCTCCTGAGCGTGATGGATTGTCCCTGCACCGATACATTCAGCAGGGCGCAGCAGAGAATCTATAATTTGATGGCTAAAGACTCCTTTCCCCGTTTCCTGCGCTCCTCTCAGCGCACAGAGGTTGTTAACATCTGCTAGATACAGAGCATGTTGATCTCCTTTATGGAGCCGTATGGATTGATATTTTGACTTTATCTTATTTATTCTAACAAATGGCCTTTTTTGTTGCATGCAGTCAGGCTATTGTTGTGCAATGTAGAGAACATACATGTCAGAGACGGTGTTTCGGTCTCTCGAGGTTACTTAGAGGAATGAAGCTTTACTGATGTGCTTCTGACCCGCTTAAGCTTCAAGTGATGTATTTCAAGGATTTAAATAAATACCTCAGAAAAGAGTCTTCATGCAGGATTTGAAGACATCAGTGCGTCTGATACAATTCATGTAAAAAATCTTTTCTGATGCTTATCAACATGGCTCGCGTCCCTAAAAAACACACTGGGATGCATACAGAGGTTCGTATTCAGTCTCATGTGGAGTCCATATGTAGTCTCACTACCATGTGACCTTGGTAAAATAAATATGTATGAGTAAGGAAACAGAAATTCAAAAAAAGCACAGAGCAAGGGTTATAGATTACATTGCATTGTTTAATTAACATTCAGTTTGTATTTTAAATTCCTCGGTAAATTGAGGGATACATTCAAGTATTGACTTATGAACACATTCAGTTGTACAAGTAATTATACATATATACAAATGAGGATTTAACTGATATCAATACCAATTTTAAGTCAGATGTTCGTCGACTGGAAGAGCAGTTTAGAGAATAAAATGTTTTGTGATCTGTGAGGCAAGTTTAGAATATGGTTTATGGATAAAAAATAATATCTGCCTTATTTATAGTTAATACCTGGTTAAATTTTGCATTTTGGTCTCAAAACAAATTATTGTTTTATACTGCCTTCTCGCACTCTTAACCTTTGGTGTAGGGAGGGTTACACAGCTGCCTTTAGTTACAAAAAGCAATATGCAATAAGGAATGCACACTTAATGTGAGTAAGTGAAAGTGTGTGATATTTTGTGCAAAAGAACATTTAGCAAGCTTCCATTCAAAACACACTGGTAAGCTTTGATGGCGAAAAGAAAAGAATATTTTGATAATATTCAATAAACATTTTCTGCTGTGGACCAAAAGCCACATCTCCACATCTCTGCCATCAACATCGTGCATTTTGTTTCCTTCATTGACTTTTGTGTCTGTCCGTGACTCGGACTCCTTCACGGACTCAGTTCCAAGGCGACACAATGCAGCCGCAGCTGGTCACTTCAGTCCCAGGCTCCGTTTGGTTGGGCTCGTTTTTCTCCGTGCTGGGAAAAGACGTTGGCTCCCAGCGGGCTAACGCGGCCCCCTTCAGGTCTGCCTGGCACTTCACAATGAGGTAGATTTTTCGGAGTACGGTCCTCCGCAGTAAGATATAGACCCAGGGGTCGAGGATCTGGTTCCACGTGGCCAATCTCACACCAACCACCATCAGGAACTTATCGTGCTTTCCAATGGATCCGGTGTAGGAGTGAATCACAAATATCAGGCCAAAGATCTGAGTGAGGGGAAACATAATATTTGCGCTTTAGAAGTGATTATGAGGAAATTTCTGAATTGCAGGCATTTTGCAATCACTCGTCTCGGGTTACTGTATGGCGGAATTTGATCATCACAAAAGTACATCAAAACAAGCTCAGTTTCACGCTAATTCAGAAAAAAAGAAAAAATCTCTGACAAGAAGGTGGCATCAGGGTCAATTCTAATATCTAATATATGACCCAGAACATTAAAAAGAACAACGGTTATGTAAAAGCAGATAGTATTTAAGAATATCCATCTGTGGTAGATTTTTTTCAAGTATCATACAATAATAAATCTATTTATAGAGCACTTTCGATCAAAGCACTGTACAAGTGAGAAGGGATAAGAGAAGAGTAGTAAGAGAAGTAGTAGTATCCACCTATATTCTTTTAATATCATAATATTAAGGTCAGTTTTTGTAGGAAATGCTGAAACCCGTTGGATTAGCCTTGATAAATAAAATTAATTGCTTGAGGCTCGCAAGGTAAACAAAGCAAAAATAAAGGCGGAACACATATTTACAGAAATGGGGAAGAACTTTGTTTCACATTTTGACAGGGTCTTTTCAACTGTCAAATTAATGACCAGTTCTTATGATACATATTCTCTGGATGTATTACTTACATACATGCCCTTTAGCTGCAAATGTTACGTTAGAAAAAAATCATCAAAATTATACATTGATAAAAATCAACATGAACACGAGACCTGGTGCGTGGCAAGAAGCAAACTGTAGAGCGGATCAAGTTTACTTCTTATCGGCATGACTAATTATAGGATAAGTTGCTTTGTGCATTGATTTTGAGGTATTGAATGCTGCAGAACTTTTTATCGGTGGGCTCATCTTTCCAACTTATTGTACACTTGATCCATCATAGGCGTGAATCATTTATGAATTGACATCATGTGAGCGTTTTCCTATTGTTGCTATTTACGGTACAGCCTGCATTAATGTATTGAATTTCCATTTATAAATGCGCTACGCGGGTGTATTTCTCTGAAGCAATTATTTACACAGTCGTCCGGCCAGTGCTTTGAGCCTAGTGGGTCACAAAATGTTCTGGTCTCGGCCAGATCGGTGGGGCTAAAACTGGTTTTCGATAATAACATCCTATATTTTCTAAAAATTAAAAAAAATGACTGTAACAATTACTTGGAAATGGCAAAAACTAAAATTGGCATTTTATTTAAGATTGTTATTGAGTTTAATACCCTGAATTCTTGACCGCACAGTCTTATTACTCACCAGCAGGGGGCACCAGCAAATGCACGACGTGACCATGATCCCCACCAGCTGCACCACCATCTCTATGTCGTGGGACTTGGATGAAAAATGGTTGCTGGGCTTCCTCTTAAGACGAGCGCGTATCAGCGTCAGTCCGCTGATGGTGTTGCACACCAGGGCTGCAGCCAGAGAGGTCACCCCGAGTCCAGAGAAGAACACCATGAACACCAGGTCCTCCATTTTAGTGTCACCGAGCACGTTTATGAAGCACCAGGTGCCTGGGTACTGGTAGGTGTAAGAGCCCAGGTTCAGGGATGGTAGCGTGGCCACGCACAGAGAGGCCAGCCAAATCACACAGAGGCACAATTTGGCGCGGGCGCCCGTGACCAGGGATGAGTGCAGCAGCGGCTTCGTCACACCCAGGCACCGCTCGGCGGCCATGGCAACACCCAGGAAGAGCGGGCAAAGGCCGAAAAACACCATGCTTCCACCCATGAACTGGCACATGAAATCACTTTTTGCGTTCACCGATTGCACGCCTCCGGTGAGGTAGAGGCTGAGCACCAGGGGTCCCAGGATCACATGTCCAATGAAGTCCGTCACAACTAGGGACGTTGCGAAAAGAAGGAAGGTGGCTTTGGAGCGGCGCCGCTGGCGGGAATAGGCATTTGCCAAGATGATGAGGGCCAGGATGTTGGAGATGATGCCCAGCGCCATGCACAGTATGACCATAATGATGCCGCTGGTGCTGGGCTTCCCGGCGGTGAAGTTTTTCTGCTGCATCCCCAACTCCACAAGCGTCCTGCTCTCTGGCCTCCCTGCGCTTCCATTGGAGAGATACTTGAGGTCCGGCGTGGCGGTGGAGTTGAAGTGGCTCAGAGCTAGCATGACTGAACGCTGAGCCTCACATGGTCTGGACGTAAGGGTGGCTGCAAGACAAAGAAGTCAGATTTTTTAAGAAAATGTACCATAGAGTTCAGAGATAATTCGAAGCATGTTGCATCTGAAGTTACTTGAGATTTTGCAGGGCCATCTAGATCAATAGGTCCCCAGAGGAGGAAGCCCCTGACACCAGCTGTTTCAGATTAACATTTCAAGGATGTCACACTCTCAAAGCATGGAGATTAGTAATAACAAATTTCGGTTTTATAATTGACATTATGAAACAACGGGCAGCGAGGAAAGGGTTCTTTTCACAAAGACGGACACGAACTGGACTCAAGGTTAAAAAACAGGTCATAAATTGAATCAGACCTCCCACATGTAACAGCACATTGTGGCTAACGTATTATACGCAGTGCACAGCTTAGTTATATTATTAAATCCCAATGCACGGTCTCGCTACTGACATTCAAAGTAATTGCTTACCGTTACTGACACCTCTGGGAGCAGGCCTCCCACAGAGACAAATTAACGTTCACTTAGTGCCTGATTTGTAATCCGCATCCGACTATCTTTTACTTATGTCTCTGCTATGTTACTGACACATTGTTATACAATCCGGCACTCACAGCAAAGTAAGAATTTCACTGTAAGGGGAAACACCTTTCCCAAATAAACACCAATAAACCCTTTGAACGGAGAATGGTCTCCACGTACATAGCATTGGATTCACCCCTTCGCGCGCACACACACACACACACAGAAACACACACACACACTCCGGTGGTGGCAGGGTTGCCATGCATATTGCTGAACAGACCGTGAATCCTTGGATCCTTGAGTGAGTTACACTTCAATAAAGCCAGTGCTTGTTGACAGGCAACCCCCTCACATATTCTCCTTTTGAAAGGATTACAGTATAGATTGCAAGTATTCATAGTAAAAATACAAATCATGCAACTGCATTATATAAATTCTGATTCTACTTAAATATCTATGTGAAGCAAATACGGCAGATTATTACATATGTTTTTGCATTTCAAATACTCTGTTCATAATGAACTAGGAAAATTTTAATAGAACCTAAAAAAATGGTAAAATCTAAAAAAAAAAAAGCCTACCAAGAACAGTCGTCGAAAAAATGTTGAAAATGGCGAAAGAAAAGGTGAATGGCAGATCAATTGAAATACTGAATATTATCAATATCGTAATTGTCCGAAGACTATTTAATTTGCTTGCCTTCTGTCTTCGACACATTTGCAAACACGGATAATCGGATTACTTTAAAACCGCATTTAATGTTTTCGATACTTTTTGGCGACCATCGAACGCCTCTCCGGAGGAAGAGGAGACCGGGAGGACTCACCTCTCCATCCTCCGCGGCGCGGGGAGCGTCCGCGCCGGCTGTGGAACCAGTCGATGTCCGGAGATACTCCCCCAACTGCTAAGATGCCTTCACGCAGAGTGCGCGTTTTTTTTCTCGCGTGGAAAGCAATGTCAAAAAAGGAAATCTAATTTACTTTAAGTAGATCCGTCTGCGTGGGGCGGGTGTTGTAAAGTGAACGTGCACAAGCTTGCGGGACTGTGAAGAGAGGATTCCCACGCCGACTTTTTGAAGGATTTTCCCAGAGGGCGTGGGCGTCCTCCTTCCCCGCCTCGGCCGCACGCGCGCCACTTGCGTGTTTTCGTCTGCGCGCGCTTGTTGGCAAGTGCCCCCCCACTTGATGTGCGTGAAGTTTGAAATATCTACCGAAATGTTAAAATCCACGCAACTTCACGCAAGCCGAAAATCTAAAAACCGCTTTGAAAATTGCTCTTAGAAAATAACTAAGGTGCCTTAGTCATTTTTTTTTTCCAGGTTTTTCGGAAAACACAAAAAACTGAGCCACATTTTGAATAAGGGAGTTGATCTAGGTATCAAATAAAAATAAATTTGACCTGAATTTAGGCAATTATTTGAAGAAGGTGAAGAAACGGACAATTTGTGAATGTAATTGTATTTTTTTCTGTGCTGGAAACTGAGGAAACTGGAAAGAACAGCACAAATATTTGGACAAAATGTAGTTTGGGGCCATGGTGGGAGGTGTGAAAACAAAACAAACTTGCTTTGGATGGGGGGAGCTGACGGCGAACACTAAAAACAAGGGAGAGAATGTTTCTCATTTCTCTTTGTATTGTGGCGAGCTGGAGTTTCACAAATTGACAATCGGAGTCAAGGATGAATTGCCCATAAGATAATGCTCTTTGGAACAAGGGTTTTAATTCAACCAATGAATAGGGAAAACCCCAAGGGGGTATTTTCCAATCATACAGTTATACTAAGGGTGCAATCCCCTCATTATGACAGCTAATGATGAAGGTTAGTGTAACACAACATCAACAACATTGTACAACTATTCACATGACGGAGTTCTCAAACCCAGAACCATGGGGAGACTCCCAAAGGTCCTTATAGCCGCAAGGGATGAGGGGTTTCCGGCGGCCAGTCTTCCCACCCCACGCTACATAGCCCCCACCTTGCAGGTTAGCTGTCCTCAGCAACCGTAGCTTTCATGACAAAATCCTCAAAGCGGGGTGGGGTCCTACGGTGTCGGCGAGGTCGATTAGGTGCCTCCTGAACAGACTCAAGACAGAAGGGGAGGCAGCTTCTGGTGGCCAGTATCCAGTCTCGCCCTCTGCTTGGATCAGGGGGGCCAGTCTGTCTTTGTGTTGGACCACGACGCGACCCTGTTTTAGTAATCTTATCCTATACACAGCATTGGACAATTTCTCTTAGACGGTAAAAGGCCCAACCCAGTGGCTCATCAGCTTGTGAGAGATGCCCATGTCTTACTGGATTGTTAACCCATGCCTGTGCCCCGGGAGCAAAATCCTCTCCACAACAGTGAACGTCATAGGCCCGTTTCTGTTTGGACCCTGCCTCTGTGAGGGTGTGCCTGACTAGTTCCCTCCCAAACATAAGGGCCGTGGGAGTGCACTTAGTAGACTCCTGGACTGCCGACTGGTAAGCCCACAGGACCAGTGGTAAGTGCAGATCCCAATCTCGCTGCTGCTGACTGGTCAGAATAGCCAGCTGGGTGGCCAGGGTTCAATTAAACTGCTCGACCAACCCGTCGCTCTGAGGATGTAGTGGTATGGTCCGGGTTTTCTTGGCACCCAGGTGCTGGCAGACCTCGCTGAACACCTGAGCCTCAAAGTTCCGCCCTTGGGCGCTATGCAGCACCCCAGGTGCCCCAAAGCGGCAGAATACCTCGTTCACCAATCGCTCTGCAGTGGTGGTGGCACTGTGGTCTGGAACTGCAAATGCATCTTGCCATTTGGTAAAATAGTCCATGACAATCAGGATGCATCAGTTCCCTCGATGTGTAGCCAGAAAGGAACCCAGGATGTCAACAGCCACTCGTTCCATGGGGTTGCCCACTTGATATTGCTGCAAGAGGGCATGGGAGCACCGCGTTGGTCCTTTCTGGCTGGTGCAAGCAACGGTGGACAAAGAGCTCTACATCCTTACGGCATCCTGGCCAGTTAACCGAGCTCGAAGCCGCTGGAGAGTTTTGGTGAGCCCAAAATGACCTTCTCCCACTGAGCTATGAACCAGTCGGAGCACCTGTTGCCTTAGTTTGCGAGGTACCAGGAGCTGGAGGAGGTCATGGTTGCCTGCAGGAGTTTTCCAACGGCGATGGAGGAGGCCTTCACAGGTCACGATATTGGTCCATTGTGAATAAAGAGTCTTGGTCCCCGTGTCCATCATGGAGACCACTGGCCATGCCAGTCGCTGACCAACTCTCACCCACCTTCGCACATGGGAGAAGGAAGGGTCACGGTCCTGGTCCTTCTGAAGCAGCTCGGGATTGCAGCTCTCAAAGTCAGTGGTTGCGGGTCGGACCTGGGAATCACCAACACTGCTGCCTGGAGTGTCATCACTGGCTGGCACGTCCCGCAGGGCTGCATCCCCTCCTCCCGTTCCTCCAACCACCGACAGTGTTGGCACAGGTCTTCCCTGCAGGGCCGTCGGAACAGTGCATCTCGATTGGTGTTTTGGCAACCCCCTCAGTGGCGGATATCAAAGTCATAGTCCTGTAACGCCTCCAGCCACCTTGCCAGTTGCCCTTCTGGCTACCTGAAATTAAGTAGCCATGTGAAGGAAGCATGCTCAGTGCATAGGAGGAACTTTTGAAAATAAAGATATGGGCAGAACCGGCAGAGTGCCAGGACCACAGTCAGTCGCTGTGGTCTGGCGAGTGACACAGTAGTTCTTCCCTGGACGGCTGAGAAATCTAGCGATAACTTCACAAGTTAAGAGTATCTACTAAGCAAATGAAGAAAACTTAGTAGAATACTAGTAAAAATAAGATTTAGTACATACAAAGAAGAGCAAAATATTGTCAATGTACATGAAGAGTAATATTGGCAGTGAGATAGAGAGATTGTATTGCATCAGATAATAAATAGTCATATTATAGTGGTAATAATAATAATGAATGATAAAGGCAAAAGAATGAAGCAAGGGAACTTGTGCAGGCAGTTTGGAAAGGGTGGAGAAAACTCTCTTGGACCGCTGCGCGAGAATGTATATGATACGGTGGTGAGACCAGAGATGCAGACATGAAGCAGAGCTAGAGGCAGCAGAGATGAAGATGATGAGGTTCAATTTGGGAGTGAGGAGGATTGATAGGATCAGGAATGACTCCATCAGAGAGACAGCTCATGTTTGGTTTGGAGAAAAGTCACACTGAGATGGTTCGGATGTGGACAGAAGATAGATAGGGAATATTCTGGGAGGTTAGAACTCCCAGAGAGGAGGCGTTGAGGAAGACTGAAGAGGAGATTTACGGATGGAGTGAAAGAGAACATAAGCTATTTGGAGTGAGATAAGAGGATGCGGAGAATAGGGTCCGATGGAGGCAGAAGACTCGCTGTGGCAAAAAGGAAAAGAAGAAGCTCAGGCATGAATGATGAATTATTATTTTTCCAACATCCAAATATAAAATGGATTTTGATTCCTAATTAGGAAAAGTGGGAAAATAGAATGATCAGGAAAAGAATCTTTGGCTAACTGTTCACATCAAAGTCCGCTAAAAACGTCCAATTTCACAGCTGAAAGGCTGGATTTGTTCGTTTTTATCGCAAAAAAACAATTATGACCTGGATTAAGACAGTTTTGTTTCAGCCTTGATATTTGTGAGTCTTCTATCTGCTATCCATCAACTTAGTCATTTTAATGACCATCAACAAGGACTACCTTCCCTCGGAACTGATAGTCGTGGGGTATGACGGAGTGATTGTCCATCTGGGCTTTTTAATCAAAACCGCTCTAGACAGCGAACGCTCAGGACGAGCTTCTTCCTCCACCCGCTCACGTTCTGCGGATGCTGTTTTTGATTCAGGTTTTCATCTCCAGTTTCACCGCTAGTTGTTCCCTCAGTCCAAACAATCATCACGTACATTTCTCTCCCCACGGCATTAGTGTTTTCTTCTCTGTGTATATGTAGCGTGAGCCAAAACTTGTGAGTGCCTCACAAATGTCATCCATCAAGTTCTTCTGTAGACACAATTTGAGATTCGCAAAGATGAATCGCTGTTTTTCACTCATTGGACGGTACCAGGGTGTTAGACTGTGCCCCGACACGCATCTATTCTGTGATGTAGTGGAAAATTGTACTATTCCTTCCACACCAACCGCCATCGCTTCTGTGTACAAATCATGTGGGACCCAGAGAGCAGGCCAACACAAGACCTCCAATGCAAACATCTGGTCTGGACGTTAGGGCTCCTTAAGGGTGAAAACATCCTTAAATTTTGCGGATCTTTCAGACTCCCAAAGTGTGCTTGGACCAAATAGTTTAGATAGTTTAAAGAGTCTGTCTTTTTTGGTCGAATGCCCGAAGCTATACTTATTGCGCAATGATTTGGCCATCATGAAAATTCGCATCCGGGCCAGGCTCTCACTGCATCCAGGTGTCTTAAAATGTCCCTCATTCATCGGTCTGAATCAATGTATGAGAAAGGAAAACATGCAAGTGCCAATAGTCAAATTACCCCTCATTCAGCTCTAACTTGATTCCCTTTGTATCTGATTAGTTTATCGGCATGTATGTGAAGGCGTGATTCTGCATCTGTTGGTCTTGGAGAGATGAGTCAATGATTGCCTAATTTTCTTTAGCTCCAAGTGCCTGTTGGATTCTCAGTGATGCAGTGAACGATCTGGTGCTGGGTGTGTTCTTCTGAAATGCTCATTTTCCTTGGAATTCACTCCTGCAAGTGATGCCGTTTCACTAGAGACGCTGAAGGGGACGAGGAAGGCGTTCTTTTTGCATGTTCATCAATAAATATGCCGTCCTATAAATGTTCAGTAGCACCAGCCTTCGCCCAGTTTGCCCAAATTATCAGCAACTTCGACGCTGACATGAGGTCAGATGCCTGAGTTGGCTCAAAGGCTAATTAAAATACTTGATTAGAATTTATTTGTAGTTCCTTCGAAATCCGGCCTTGGCTATTTATGATAGCTGATTTTCTTCAGGCCAACAATGTGACATCATTTAAATGTGCTAAATAACAAATGGTCTGTGCGGTCCCACTGCCTTTTCTCACAGACGCTTTAAATAGACGTTGGCTATGCCGAGTGGACAACAACAACCTATCTGACTTGGGTTTCCAAAGATCGTCCTGTCAGAAAAGAAACAGAGGAATGTTTTCCTGGAGATTTTTGGCCGAGGAGAGAAGCAAAATGCTGAAGACAGAAGCTGGTGCCGGGTGCACCTTGTCGCATGTTATTAAAAGTTGCCATCTAGATGTCTGGCTTTCGGCATGCAGACATCTACTCGCCAGTTTCCCGTTAAATATTCAAATGCGACAAAATCTGTCTAGAAATAGACTAACTAGGGAAAAAAAACAACGGACCTATACTCCTGTTTCTAGCAGTAATCTCATTAAAAAAAACGTTCAGACTTTCAGAATTCAAGAGATGACACAGATATGGGAGCTTTGGTCTTCCTCCAGACTTCCTGCCTGGCAACTCCTACCCCAGCATCCTTATACCAATATATTCACTCTCCTTCCTCTGTGCATGACCGAAACCATCTCAGTCTGGCTTCTCTGACCTTCTCTCCAAAACATCTAACATGTGCTGTCCCTCTGCTGGCCTCATTCCTTATCCCATCCATCCTTGTCACTCCTAAAGTGAACCTCAACATTTTCATCTTTGCTACCTCCAGCTCTGCCTCCTGTCTTTTCGCCATTCTAAATGATACAGCATTGCTGGTCTCAAGACTGTCTTGTACACCTTTCTTTTCATTCTGGCTGATAGTCTTCTATCATATATTACCCCTGACATTTTTCTCAACCCGTTCCAACTTGCTTGAACCTGATTCTTCACCTTTACCACACTCTCCATTGTTCTGCACCATTGACCCTAAGTACTTGAAATCCTCCACCTTCTTGGTCTCCTCTCCCTCGCCTCACTGTTCCTCTTGGGTCCCTCTCTTTTTCAGATGTAGTCTATCTTGCTGCGATTAACCTTTTTTCCACTCCTTTCCACGGCATACCTCCACCTCTGAACATTTTCTTCCACCAGCTCCCCGCTTTCACGACAGATCACAATATCATCTGCAAATATCATGGTCCATGGAAATTCCTGTCTAAACTCATCCGTCAGCCTGTCCATCACTAATGCAAACAAGAAAGGACTCAGAGCTGATGTAGTCCCACCTCGTACTTAAACTTCTCTGTTACACCCACAGCACAAACTCAGCACTGTCACACATCTTGCATACATGACCTGCACCAGTCTTGCATACTTCTCTACCACTCCAGACTTCCTCATACAATACCATAGTTGATCTCTTGCCACCCTGTCCTATGCTCTTTCTGGGTCTACAAAGGCACAGTGCGGCTACCGCTAACCTTCTATGTACTTCTCTACCAGCATTCCAAAAGCATATACTGCATCTGTAGTACTTTTTCTAGGCATGACGCCAAACTGCTGCTCACAAATGCTGACTTCAGCTCTCAGTCAAGTTTCCACAATTCTTTCCCATAACCTCATTGTATGGCTCATCAACTTTATATCTCCATAGTAACTGCAACTCTGCTCATCTCCCTTGTTCTTAAAAATGGGCACCAGCCATTCCTCAGGCATCTTCTCACTCTCTAAGATCCTGTTGCATAATCAAACCAGAAACTCTACCGCTGCCACTCCTCAACACTTCCGTACCTACACAGGACCAACGGCCAAGTTGGAGAGGGGGCCATCCCAGCTGTAATCGTGCGAGAAGAGGGGTTCCCCCTGGACAAGCTCTCATTCACACTGCAATTTTGGGGTCTCTGCACCTACTGCATGTTTTTGGACTGCAGGAAGAAAAAGGGGAGAACACGGAGGAAACCCATGGAAACAAACCAGGGACCCTTTCGCTGTGAGGCTTGCCTCATTGACCATCTCGTGCTGTAGCTTTGCCACGGTGCTGCTGTCACTGTCAACGTGGCTGATGGATTGTGAAACAAAAATAAACACAAAACAAGTCTGACCTCTTTCTCCTTCTCCTTCCCCATGATTACACAGAAAACAGTCTTTACTGTTTTCTTTTGACACATGCATACGTGAGGCAGCTCCCCTCAGCCGGCTGCCGCTTGCAGCCGTGCATGCAGCGTCATTTTAGACAAACAAGGCCTTGTACCGTCATGGCCTTCTTTAAGCAAACTTTAAATTGTTGACTCACCTTCTTCCCCCTCTCTAATTATTCATATAATGAGCTCCACTCTGTCCATTACAAGAAGAGGAGACACAGAGGCATTCAATCCTCCTGATACACTGACACCTTGCCCTACGAATTTAATTTGTCCACAATTATTTTTTTCCCATTGTAATTAATGTAAATCCCATTGATCCGTTCTTCCAACGCCCCCTCCCCTCGTCTTTGCCCTGTCACGGACGGGGCAAAGACGGAGCCAATCAGCTGTAAATGATAATAATAAATAATCATGAATAAATCGCAATGCATTATTGCTAATAATATATATATATATATAAAATTTATTTATTTATTTATTTATTTATTTTTTCTAATGTTGCTGCTGTAACACCCAAATTTCTCCTATGGGGATCAATAAAGTATTATCCTATTTGATCCTATCCTAATCATGTTGACATGCGCGTTTTTACTTGAGGAGGAGTTTTTTTTTCTTACCTTTTTTTCTTCCCAAGCTGAAGAATCTGCATAATAAGTGGAGGAGGACAGTCTGGAAGCCTTTCTGCGCCTGATGGTCGCAGCATGTCAAGGTGCAAGCAAGCCAAGCCGCAGCACATCAACACCAACTTCTCGCATGTGAGACCCTGAAACCACTATCACTAGCACTTTTCACTTGCTTTGGAGCCATAATGACAGCTAATTCAATGCAAAAAGCACAAAAAAGTGTATTAAAAGAACAAACAACGCTGAGTACTACGTACAACTGTCGCTACACTACAACGGCACATAATCGTGAGTTTGTTTATTTATCACATGTTAGATGTTTTGGAGAGAAGGTCAGAGAAGCCGGATTGAGATGGATCAGTCATGTACAGAGCAGGGATAGTGAATATATTGGTAGACGGATGCTGGAATTGGAGGTGCCATGGCAGGAGGTCTAGAGGAAGATGGAAGAGAATATTTATGGACGTAGTGAGAGAGGATATGAAGTTAGTTGGTGTGAGAGAGGAGGATACAGTGAATGGGTTAAGATGGGGAAGGTTGATTCGCTGTGGCAACGCCGGAAGGGAAAAGCCAAAAGGAAAAATAGAAGAAGAAGGAGTCATTGGAGAAGGTGTCCAACAAAGTTCACTTCTTCAGAAGTGTTGCGCAATGATCTCGAAAGAAGTCTTTGTATTCCGGGTGCAATAAAGAGTGCCAGATGTTAAAATTAAATCCCAGACCAACTCAAGATGTGAATCCAGTGGGAAAAGTTACCATCTCTTTTTTAAATCTCTCACCATGTCAGGCCTGGCTGCACTTCTTAACCGATAGATACGAGCAGGGAACAAATTATCAGCGCTGATCAGGCTGCGGTTTCTTGGAATATCTACAGTCATTTATTTACGTTATATTCAGTATATGCATTGAATCCTTCTGGTTATCCCTTGGCCAACTGCGAATATACATTTTCCGGTTACCACTCCTGTAATGAACCTTCACCCGAAACATCCTTGAAGATGAACACGTTCTCACTCCCAAAGCATCAAAAGCCTGACCAACCGGGAAGGTTCCCTTAGTGTCACATACCGACCCATTAAAACTACTTTCTTGTCATTTTCCACCAACCTGGACCATCATGTCCACGTTAACATCTGTACTTGTTTCTAACCCTAACCAAAATAAAAGCGGAGTTCTTTCTGTTCTAAACGAGAAATTGCTTTCCTCCACCGACGCTGCACCCAAAGATAGACGCTTCTCCAGGTGTGTCGAAAAATGATGAGAAAAGGGTGTTCCTAACGCATCAATATCTGACGCAGGCTTGGGAGTGAGAAAATGTAGAGGTCCCTCTGCTCAGATGGTGCCGACATCTTGGGAGACTCTTTGTCTGCTCAATCAGAAAACTCCCATCTGTTTCTGCCCAAGAAGACATGAAAAGAAATAAAAATACCCAAAGAGATGGAGGTGGAAGTATTAGAATTGTGAACATTTTTAAAATGCTACTTTTGCAGTAAAAGATTTTGTGTATGAGTAACTATCTTTTTAAAAACCTTCTGGCTCATGTCCTGCTTGCGGGAAAAGATGTCATAGACCTCAAAATTAAATGGAATTGAACGGATGGAAACCAAAAACATCCCAGATTCTTATTCGATACATAAATAATAGCCTCCAAGCTGTTATCTCAGCGTGAAAAATCCTCTGCTCTCATTGCGGCATCGCACGTCTCGCACATTGGGGGGGAGATATTTTTAAATACCACATTGAAAGGAAATTTTGATTCATCTTTCTAGAACTACTGGACTAAACTCCTCTGAGACCCGTTGGTTATATTTATAAGGATACTATTCTGCTAACTCTTTTAACACAGAATAAACACTATAATTATTTTTTTTCTAAAGGAAGAAAACTTTTGGCCTCTCCTTCAAATGTAACATCTAATATGGAGCCTCAAGAAGCATGTGCTTCTTTGACTTCTGCCAAAGTCTCTTCGTCTGTGTTTGCGATATAACTCTTCCGAAATTCTTTGAAACCACGGAGGCAAAACAAAACCATTTTCCACATCGGCTTGTGGTGATCTGCATTGGTCAAATCCCCCCCCCCCGTGCAACGGCAGCGCCAAAACTAAGCTCACATAGTAAAGTCTTTGGTCGTGATGGGGGTAATTGAAATGAGTAAATGAGGGTAATTTGGCTAAGACATAAGCCAACAATGATCATGATATCCATCAATTCTTGGCCTTCAATTTTTTTTTCAAATTTACCTCAGCCAAATGTTTTGGAGCTAAAAATCGGGGAGGCCAGACGGAGTTGGTTTGGACGTGTACCGAGGAGAAATGGTGAATATGCGGGTAGATGCTGAGGCTAGAAGATCAGGGTGAGATGGAGGGAAATGATTCGATATGTCGACCCCTGAAGGAACAGCCAAAATGTAAACAAGAAAGAAGGAGCTTTTTGTTTTAAATGGCTTTTCTCCCATTTTCCATTTCAAGCTTTCGCTGCAAGAAAGCAAACTAAAGGAAACAAATGGATGTCCAGTTCAGCATCAGGCCTAGCCTAATGCTGGGCTAACACTTGGAGACTTTGAAAAGATTTCGAAAAGACTTGTGGAAAGCTATCACCTCATATCAGCTCACATCTAAAGAATCAAGAATCAAGAAGCTTTTATTGTCATTGTACATGCATTTGGCTGGCATGCAACTGCACCATGAAGGCACCATGTTGTGTAAAGAAAGAGAGGAAAAGGCGGGCAAGGGGGAAGGAAGGAGAGGGGGAAAAAAGCTAACTAAACTAAGCTCCTGTCGAGGGTCTCAGTGTGGGATCGGGAAAAATACACACCAAAAACATAGGGGGGGAGCATCTTGTCTGCATTCCATCCAGGAGAGTGTAGAGATACCACCAATTGCAAGGCCGGTGTCGGGGGGGGGGCAATGAAGATAACAATTGTTTTGGGTTCAGGGAGACACTGTAATTTTTGATCTGCCTTAAGGTGGATCTATTTGCCCGTATTAAGTGGCCAATTTCCGTCGAGCCGAGCTGTCAACTTCTCCAAGTTGGTATCCATCATTGACAAACGCTCATTCAGTCTACGACAGAGTTCGTCTATCATTTGAGTCTGAGTGTGACCAACCTTGCCCATTCCAACCATGACTGGCAGCTTGTCAAGGACCGCCAGCTTCTTCCACATTTTGCGATAAATCAGGAAACGTCCAGCTCCAAACAGCAGCATACCTGTTATCATATATCCAATGATGTAAGTATCTTCGGCGTCCTCCTGGGAAAGGATCGACAGGCATTCCACTTCCCCACGGAGTCCATTGTGTATCCGGCTATAAATGTTCCGTCGGGGCATGAGGGCT
The DNA here is from genome assembly GCA_901007705.1 of Fistularia tabacaria. Lineage (NCBI taxonomy): Eukaryota > Metazoa > Chordata > Actinopteri > Syngnathiformes > Fistulariidae > Fistularia > Fistularia tabacaria. The sequence continues at coordinate 27,919 of CAAKHD010000128.1, read as the reverse complement.
CACCTTCTCTTTGTCCTCTTTGAATTTGGTCAATGACGTTGAGAGACCAGCTAATAAATTCAATTTTTTGGCTTTTGGGTTTCGAACGAAGTGCAAAAGAGAGGCTAAGAGAAGGGAGGGAAAAGCGTCCGCCTTCGTTGATAGCCAGTGAGGAAAAAAAGTCTAGATTTTAGAGTTTTAAGTCTCAGCCGAGTCTCACATCTAAAGACTTTGCAAAGGTTTTGAAAAGACCAGTGGAAAACTACAACTGTCTTTTCTTTTCTTTGTTTTCCAGTCATGCACGTACCAGGTTTCCTGTTTCTGATTTTGTTGGTGCTCATCCATCGGTTGTTGATTCAATCTTTACGGTTGTGTTACACAAAGGCTTGCGATAATATCACATTTGTGTTGTCATGTTGTCGTAAGCAAGGACTAGGACTGTGCTGAGATTCTAAGACTACCAACTTACACTTAAAGACCGAGACTCAAGTTCGACTCCCCCACGGCTCTTAAGATTTCCTTCCGACCTCAAGGTCTTGGTCTGTGACTGGAAATTCGTAAGGTGTAAGAAATCAAGCCTAACCTAAGCAATCTGACAGGGAGTGTCACCATGTCTAAGGACCGGATCCACAACAACGTCACCCGCCGTCGTAACCAACTGGCCCTGCGGTGGGCCGCATCACTGATGTATGCGGCAGTAAAAGTGACGGCTTTGCCTCTGTGTGGTGAATTATAAGATGGTGCTGTCACTTTGAAGAAAAACGAGGGAGGAGGAGGGCGTTGGCATCCTGGTGAGATTTAAGACGGACTGCTGATCAAGTCAGCAGGGGATTTTATTAATCGTAAATGACAGAACTGTGCTCACACACAAACAACTACTCCATCACAGAACCAGGATGTCCTCCTTCCCGGATCTGCCGGTTAAAAGCTGTGTGGTGTCCAGAGTGCTGAATAGGAATTCCAGCTGCAGTCAAAGTTGATTCCTAATCCAGATGACACCGGGCTACAACCCTGCTTATTTCAGTCCTTGTTCTGTCTTGGGCACAAAACACGCAGGCATGTATTTATATCATAGACACTTTTTAACAGGCGAAGAGGTTGTCGATTTTTGGAAGAACATCCGTAAACATGGGTCGATCCTCAGGAGATCGTTTTCTTGCTTTCTTTTCACTCGGGTCACTGAATCAGAAATCTGTGACTAACACAGTTAAAGTAATTACCACCTCGCGTTCAGTGTTGAAGCAGCCAGACATATCGTTATTGTTTAGCGAAGTAGCGCAAAATAATTTGAAGCAATGCAGGAGCCATTTTAGGGAAAGTGTTCTCGCTTTTAGTCACTCCACAGTAAAATAACATCCAAGTTAGTAAATCCAGATCACCGTCTTTGGCTTTGATGAAGGTAAATTATTACGCAATGATTTTAGTCAATGTTTGTACAAACTATACACTCATCTGCATTCATTGAGCAACAGGTAACTAATTGAGCCTTAACCAGGAATTTAGAACTACATTCTATCGAATCTGTTATAAGCATGAAATCGCTACCCATAAATATATAATTGCAAATACAGATCTTCTAATTAAAAAACTAAGGTGAGGACTTGTCACAAATGATCATATACAAAGGAAAGTTGGTGCATAACTTCAAATGTATGTCTGTGGAGTTTCTCAGTCATCCAGATCATGGTGAATTCTTGTCAAAATCTTCTCGTTGTGGCAACTTGACATGAATTTCTTCACTTGAAGACTTTCCACCCCTCATCAGAGAGGCTTCTTCGGTTCCAGTGGCCTGTGGGGAGTTTCTGAATATAACTGCCAGGGTTTTCGGCGGGTCTTGTATGGTGGCTCGTTATGTAAATCTAAGAGTTGATTGGCAGAAACTATGTCTGAGGGAGTTTGTTATGCTAATGGAGATGTCGTTCGTTCTGGACCAAAGAGCAACTTTTGTGGGATTGCCTTGATTGGAATGTGCTTCATCTTTCACATTCCAATCCCCACAGGTCTGAAAAGGTGAAAGCAAACTTCTCAGAATGTGAAAAAAAGGATTGAAACCTTTTGGATTACATGGACTGAGGCTCAGGTGGAAGTTACTGTGGACTGGTTCTAGTGGTGGATCTTTCTGGGTTGTTTGGCCCGGTCCGTGTGTGCTTATCCATCTTGGTATAAATCCCAGTGCATCGTTGAATGTGGGCAAAAGGGGCAGCGTGACGGTTCCAGGGGGTTAGAGCTATACCCCCTGGAACCGAACATTCCTGGCTCCTGCCAGTGCATCAAAGAGTTCTTGAGCAAAGCACCGAACCCCTAACTGCTCCCCTGGCGCCGCCCGATGGCTGCAATTGCTCATAGTTCATTCATGATGGGTTGAGAGGAATTTCCCACAAGGGATTAATAAAGTATAAAAAAATGGTTGTACCTAAGGCCCCCTCCTATGTTAAGAGATGGTTTTCCCGTTTTTGACAAAGATGGCTTTTTTGACTCCTCCCTTGAATTTTCTGTCTTCTCACCAGTCTTTGCTTCACGGTTTGAAATGTACGGTGTTTGCTGAAAATCTTTTTGGTCTGAAACAAGAGCAGCATAGGTTGTGACGATGTTCTTCTGTTTGTTGTTGTCTTCCGCCTGTTCTGTGTTATTGCACCTGGTGGTTTACGATTTTTTTATTTGTTGTTTACTAAATGTAAATAAAGGACTGATAAAGTTAAGGGATGCAGATGAGTCAGCCATTCTCTTGAAATCTAGGGATCTGGGAAAACGCCATAATTACCCATCTGGTTGCTGCAGATTAGATGCTTAAGACGGGGATTTATTGTACAAACATCATTCGAGCGAGGTCTATCTCACACGGGTGAAGAATTGTGAGTGGTGGTGATAGGACAATGATCCATCCCAGAGGCTTGTTTTGGTCCTTTTTCTTCTGGCCTCAAAGCGAGGGGAGGAAAGAAACGATCACTAACATCAGGCTCAGGGGGGAGTTTGTTAAAGAAGCTGGGATGACTGTGTGTGAGAGATCAGTGGTGGATGCATTGATAACGCTCACTCCCACTGCCTTAGAGCTTTGGCTTGTTCCATGACTGGGAACTTGCTCAGCAAAGCTCCCAACTCCAACGTCACGGCTGCTTATTGTGACGCGGTTGACAGTTATTGCGCTTTGTTTATATCCCAGTCTGGCTCTTGAGTTCCTGACTGAACAGTGAAAGAAAGGCTCTTCAACAGCAGCTCATTCATCAGAAAGGCTTTTAAACATGATTTAAATTAGCGCTGATATCATGCATTGATTGAAGCATATTTCATTTGCGATGATCGACTGTTTCCTCATTTCCTGTGTCCAATTTTAATCTTGGGGAGTGCCTGTACCAGAATCGTGTTTATCACCACACTACCCCCTATAAACTGTATGTATTACACACTTCTCCTTTTCCTTTCGGCTTTTCCGTTTCAGGGGTCGCCACAGCGAATCAACCTTCTCCGTCTTACCCTATTCTCTGTATCCTCCTCTCTCACACCAACTACCTTCATATCGTCACTCACTACGTCCATAAATCTTCTCTTCGGTCTTCCTCTAGACCTCCTGCCTAGCATCTCCAATTCCAGCATCCGTCTACCAATATAGTCCCTATCCCTCCTCTGTACATGACCGAACCATCTCCATCTCCATTTCCTCCAACTTCTTGATCCCCACTCCCTGTGGCCTCACCATTCCCCCGGGTTCCTCTCATTCACACGCATATATATTCTGTCTTACACACTGAGCCTCATAAAAACATTGCATACAGTTGATTTCACAGAATAATCTATTTCAATGATAAAATAATTCCATTTAAAAAAAGGTCAAATATCCATAATTTACATGCATTATTCATTGATTATAGCAGTTAATGCTTTCATCCGTTCATTATGTACACAGAGAGCAAGAGGAGCCAATCCTAGCCCGGCATTTGATGGGGGGCGGGGCTTTACCGTGAGAGGTCGCCTGTCAATCACAGGGCCAACTGTAGAGACAGTCATCCACTGTCACATACACATGAGTAAGAACTCCAATGCAATAAATGTTTACTCTTAATTTCCTCATGATAATTGAGGGGGAAAAGCCTCCGATCGTGTGAGGTGTTTACACAACATTTATTTCATTTATTATGAAATTTTCACCACATGGTGAAATAAATAGAAAATGAATGAAGGGTGTAAGCAAATATTAAACTAACTGTCTCCAAATTATTATTTTTTTAGATTGGGTAAGAGCTTGAGAGCTGGGGTGATGGTCAAATCAGTTGCTGAAGGTCTTGGGTGGCTGTAAGAAAAAAGAAAAAAAAAGAAGGTGGAAAAGCTAACGACTAAGTTAGTTATTTATGGCCAAAACAGCAATGCAGCAGGGAAAACACCCCAAAACACGTGTGGGAACCACTGAAAGCCCAAGACATCACAGCAGCAACTTGGTGTCAGCAAAGGAAAGGCTTTCCTCTCAAGCACAATCGGCCCATTCATGAGCAAACAGCACATGACCAAAAAAAAAACCAAACACAAATCCCACATGTACTGTAAGGAGACACCATCTAATCTGAGATAAGGTTATTCATGTAATGCAAATATTCTTACAGCTACCATTGCTTTAAGGTGATTTTTTTGTTTTTGCCAGAAATGTGATCACCCACACATGGACCGTCGGAGTGAGTGAGTCCACTTATTTTGTTTTATTTCATGGAGCGTTAAGAGTAATGACCAAATAAGCACACAATGGTTGACTGTTTTTTAGATTTGTAAGGTGTGATGAGATTTTTTTTCTTCTACATGTAGGACAGGGATATTTTCGTGTACTGTGATATTGAGCTAGAATCTATATAATCATGGCAATAGTTGAGGTTAAAAATAACATTCAAGTGGATATCATTTGCTCATGCACACACGCACACACACACTATGTTGAAGAAGAAAAAAAGACCTGCAGTTCAGATGACTCAGACTTGAAACCATTTGGAACAAATCAATTCAAAATTATTTCTACAGAATATGGCTAAGATCTGGGCCCTTCCAGAAAGTGTGCTGCGAGCAGATGTTATGTGGCTGTCCTGGAATATTCACTCAGAGAGCACCAGAACGGTGTCAGGTTTTTAGATAGATAGTTTACCATATACTTAGTAGCATAAGTAACACCATGTCATGCAGGCTGAACTGCTCTTATGGTGTCTGACTCTTGGAAAAAAAAAAAAGTAAATTTATTTGATCCAGTTTTTAACCCTCCCAGCTGTTGTAACTGAAGATTATAATTTTTCAAGCTTTAAGTTTATTTTCTTAACGCATGCATGGGGTCTCTGTCTTCCTCCTTTCTTTCTGCAAACAACAAAGATAAAATAATTCTTTGAGTCGGGGTCATTGGTTGCCTCCTTGCTTTCATTTTCATTCATTTCATTTCAACCCACTTCACAACCCTCAACATTCTGGAAAAACAAGATTGACAAAAGGTCCCTGTTCAAAGTAGAATATGACAAACTTGGTGGGTTTGTTTTCAGCGGTACTGAGCTGGAGTTTTTGACTCAGTGAACGAAAATCCAATATTTGTCGACTCTGATCGAGGCGAGCTCTTTCTGTAGCTCACGGCTTCCCTAAACGACAAGAAACTCTCTAAATTTGTGTGTGTGGTGTCAGACGGTGGAGGGATACGGACTCTGCTGCAGGAGAAACGGTCTCCTGGATCTGGAAATGACCCAGAGTGAACGATTCGCTGCCTGTACTGTCCAAAACATTGTCACGCATTTGATTTTAGCAGCAATGAATAAAATACTAATGCAGTAGAATACTAATACTAGTCTTTGATTTGGTTGTCACGTTAAAAAGTGCTGTGTCACTTTTAGGATTCTTGAACTTTTGCAAAACAAGCATTATGCATTATCCATCCATCTGTTTCCCATCTTGGTGCACATTGAACATTGAACGTTGCATTTTATACTAGATATTCATGAATTTATGAATTCATGAAACAACAGCATTTGGGAAAATGGGGATTCCTAGCTCGCAGTTATCCCAGCTGTCACTGGGCAATGACAGCTTTCCTGGAGGAAACCCACGCAGTCAAGGGGAGAACATGAGAGACCCGTTGTTGGAATCAAACCATTGACCTTCTCACTGTGAGGTGGAAGCATCCAAAATTGCAATAAAAAAAAAAGTTCCTGAAAACATCCACACTTTTCTAGATCGGGTCTGTCAGGCCACTTCAGGTTCACCTTTCAGGACATTTGCTTCCAATGACTTTGAATTTGGATTGCAAAGCAAAAGAAAACATACATCCTCAGGGTGCCTCATGACATGAAATATGCATTTCTTTCCAAAAATGTCAATGTTAATCATGTGATACGGGATTAATCCACGAGCTGTTGCAACATTTTCAGAATTTACATTAAATAGCTCTATGCGATGCAAGAATCATTTTTATTTGCGAATTCATGCTTTAATTTATGTCGCCACACGACAGCTTACGAGTCCAAACCGCAGTTTCAAAAGAGAAAAAAAAAATGTTTCCTTTACTTTTGAATGCCTTCATCATTTTGCAAGTTATTTCTCTGATTCCTGACAACATTAGGGACCCACTTAAAAGTTACACAAGGGGCTGAAGCAGGTGTGGGGCTGGAATTTACAACCTTGTTTTATTCGTGACTTCTCACTAGGAAATTTCCACCCGCTGTAGTCACTGTGGGGACACATCCAAAAACCTCTTCCAGTTGCACTTGCGCTGCATTCAACTGAGTTTTTTCCCCGGGACATCTGTTCTCCACGCTTCCAAAATACTTACAGTATAACCGTAAGTCACAATTCCCTGTGCAAGACGGACACAACACCGCAGGGCTGATCCGGTGGAAACTGGAAACGGGGTATTATGATTTTTGTTAGTTATTTCCCCAAATTTTTGGCTGCACATGCTGTCTGTCCCACTTGCACACATGCATTGAGAACATCTTGGATCACGTCTCTGTGATTTTTGTGCGTCTCTTGCAAGACCCGGTCCCAGTTGGCCTTGAAATAAGCATTTTACACCCTTATTTTTATAATGCAAGCAGTACATCTTGGAATCAAACAGTCCCTTTATGGGAAATTTTGTGCAATTAAACAAAACAGAGAAATTTGAATCCCATAAAAAGCAGTGAGAATATACAGTGCAAGAGTTGTTCAAGGATAAGATCAAAAAAAAAAAAAAAAATTGAAAGGAAAAAAAAACCTCTTGGCGCAAACATGTCGTCCGGCCTGGCATGTGTGGGGGACGGATGGAGTGGAGACAGTTTACCCCGACTGATATCCTGCAGGAGCACAGGGAGCGGACGGAGTTGCTGGCCGACTCCCATAAACATCTAAAAACAGCCCATGAGAGATTGGAAGGTAGAAACCAACGATGCATCTTGAAATGGCTGTTATAGTTAAGACTTGTTTTGAGACGACAATTAAGTTACGGTTTGGGTTGCAAATTCCGCTCTCGACTCACAGCTTGAAGGTCCCCGGTTCGATTCCGACTGGGGGGTTTCCTCTCACAGTCCAAAAACACGACATGGGCTCATTGGAGACCCTAAATTACCCAGACACGTGAATGAGAGAGTGGAAGGTTGTTTGTGTCTCTATATGTGGCCCTGTGACTGACTGGTGATGGATGGATGTGAAACACGTCTTTCGCCTGGTGACAGTTGAGACGGACTCCAGCACCTTTGCACAAGATTAGAGATATAAATAATTAATTAATTAATATATAGGCACACAAATATATAGATATATATAATGGATGCATCAGAAAAGGTATAAGTCTTATCGATTTTATGGACATCTTTTAAGTGTTTCATTCTTACATAAATGTGTTTTAACAGTTGCAAGACGGAATAAAAAGTGCACTGATCATTTAGTTTTGTCTCGGCGACGTGTCCTCAATCTCACCGCAAACACACTTGTCTGGGAAGGAAAATGTAGTTTTCAGGGCTACTCCCTTTACTTTCTGCCAGAGGACAAACCTTACCATTCCTCACGAAACCTCGGTGGACATTTCATCATCCTTAACAAAAATTAATTTCTCAGAGTGTGGGCTTGAAGGTGACAAATGATTTAGTTTAAGGGCCAGGGGTGAATTCGGGTTCGGCAGTGATGCGGCTTTAGGGACCCATCGACCTTTTCGCCCGAGCGACTGAACAACAGTCTGCTTTGTACTCGCAACCTTGTCTTCCTTCTTCGCAGTTTGTCCGAAGTCAGATCAATAGGTGTTCCTCCCCTCCCCGCCCAGCGCCCATCAGGGGTTACATCGTAAATTACACTCCTCCAACTGGTTTGCCGATAGATCCGAAAGCAGGAAGTAAACAATATCCATCATGAAAAGGTCATTAGTGACATTTCGTTGCAATGAGCGGTGAAGAACACAGCAGTCCTCACTTTCACATGTTGGTGAACGGTGTGTTTCCGTGCGCACAAAATCAGTTTAACGGAGGAAAAAGCACGGTGGAAAAATAAAAGCCACCGCTGCTTCTTTTTATTTCGTAGTTAAACCGGGCGGCAGAGGTGAGAATGAGTTTTTGTGAGTCAACAAGTGCGCCGGAGCCAAATGGCAGCGACATTACCCAGCACTTGCAGCTGAACAAGGACCTATGCACCGTTTCAAAATCTGAGGGGGAGGGGGCTTCATCCAGTGAACTATTAGGGGTTTTCGTTCACTCGCTGCCGTCTTTGGTTCCATATTTGGAGCTTTAGCTGGCCTGCGCTGTGTCTCAGCCTGCTTGAGAAGTCCTGTGTTTATGTGACACAACCCTGAACTGTTTTCTTTTTCAGTAAAAGGAATGAGATATGAAAATTACTATCCTTTTTTTGTTTATAATGGTTCAAGAAAATTCTACTCATCTTTTGTAGGGATCGGTCTTGTCCGATCTTTGTCTTTGTCCAGTCTTTGTCTTCCAAAGTGCGCAGCGAGTGGTGTGTGTAAAATGACATTTGAATATTCAACATATTACTTTCTTTTAAAGGAGGAATATTATGAGCTATTTAATTCAAGTCATTTTAAGCTTACCGTTCGCCTCTTGTCACCGGTGTCATCCTCACTATATAAATCTCTGTATTCCGCTTCTTGCAAAAAAACGGCTGCCCCGGCCGTCTGTACTCTGCTGACTCAGATGATCCGTACTGAACCATCATGCTTCTTCTCTCCACTAAACTTTCTTCCTGGAAATGACTTTCGACATTTCGTTGAGTCAGTTAAGACTCAGTCAAATCGGGCCGCGATGGTGAAAGGTAAATCAGACTAAACCATGCTAAATATAAACATCGTCTATTAAGGCGGTTGAGCCGCTAGCAGCGGATTTTGCTTTTTAAGCATTGTCGGTAAGTCAAAGTTTTACTTTCTCTGATTTGAATCATTCCATATAATTTCAAATTGAAAGGGTTAAAGGTTATGCAATACATTAAAGGATTCACACAATCATTTTTGTATGTTTTCAGTCTCTTGTTTGATCAGACGTCATTCCGTCAGGTAATTAAAGATTTTTAGAAATAAAAGTTTTTGTTGAATCACTAGCTATCACTGGTGATTTCATTTTGCGACCTATTCCAAAGTTGTTGTTTTTTTTCCAAATGTGCGCTATAAATAGTTCACCGGGGTCATATTTTGTTATTACACTTTTCATCAGTCGTATTGTGTGAATACAGGCAGAAATCACACCCGGCCCCAGCTTATGACCCGACTGTGCAGAGCCTTCATCATGTTTCTGTCGAGGGATTTTCAACAGCAGACAATTCAACCTGCCGTAGATTCAAATAAGAACATAAATTATGTCTGGGTTTGATATAACGGCTCAGGTTTCAGGATCCTGATACGCAAATTGGTCGACTGTCGGTTCCGATTGTGGAGCGGTATGGCTGCGACGTGACAGCCTTTTTCTGTTGCACTACTTTTACTGTTTATGAATTTTTATAAATACTGTAACTGTTCATTTTGCACGGTTTGTGAGGTAAGACCCTGTCTGGAGAGGAAACAGCTGTTTTTTGTTTTCCTTTTTGAAATAAATGTTTGAAGCGAATAGAGATTCAAATGTCTTGATTGCCCCATATCAAGTGGAGGGTTGCCAATTGGGAAGAAAAGTCTGACTGTTTTAGCAGTTCATTACACTAATTTAGCCAGGAATGGAGGGGAATTATTTATCATCAGAGTTTTGGCAGGATGAAGAATACTGTGAAATCACGATATAGGGAGATACAAGGGCTGTGTGAGCTGTGTGAGCTCACACGCTCAGATTACGCCCACATATATAAAATGAACGGGAACAAAAGCAAGATAGAATGGGGGTTTAAAAAGGGCTGGTAAAAATATGTAAAACAGTCGTCGCTTTCATTTATTTTGGACATTTTTCAGCGTTGAAGCATTCGTAATTACCCAACCGTCGATGCCAACACTCTTGACAGGGTTGGCGTTCCCCCGCCTCAGCCTCCGCTTTCGGTCACAAAGAACATTGTGTTGCCCCTGCAGAGCGAAACATCAAAAAGTCAACAGTGGTCCCGGTCTGATCGAGACGAAGATTAAACATCCTGAGTGCCAAACAATTCGCAGGCTGTGATGGGCGTGAGACATAAACAAAAAAGACTGCAACTGTTAATGTGGTGTTCATTAGTGGCTTTATTTAATTTTTTTGTAGCATCACGCAGTAGTTTAATGGACTGCAGCACAAATCAGACACAGCGAGAAATTTAATTAAAAGAAAAGAAACTTTCAAGCGACTTTATCTGTGTCAAGACTGGCCGATGATCATCACCTTTTCCAACGGCTCAAGATCAAATCTGTGAAATAAACAGTTACGATCATCCCCTTTCATTGGCATAGCTTCATCATCAGCCCTGCAAAACATTAAGATCAATCACATAACCTTTTTCTTTGCTGGGATCTCAGTTTACCGAAGAGAATAGATGTGTTGAGGTTTTGGAGTCTGGGGGTTTTATCTTACAATTTTTCAATACGCTTCGGTCTCAACACAGACACACTTAAATATGGCTCTCACATGGATATTTCCCCATGAAATATTCGGTCGCAGAGGGCGGCGTCTCCGCGGGTTGTGATGTCACAGATTAGACATCGGCTATCGGATGGTGTCTGCATGTTGTTGACATTTCACAGAATTTGACATTTTCACATCTGAAAAAAAAAAAAATCTCAGCTTAAATTAACATCGTTACAATGCGTAAAGAAAATCGCATACAGTTGGTTGCTACATCATCATGATAACAACAATGACAACATTAGCAGGTGTATTATGAAATGTCATTGTAGAGTATTTGTCAATGAAGTTACAAAAAACATGTTTTAGAACATTTTATACTTACTGTTTCTGGGTACAAACTTAAAAAGAGGGGATTTTTGGCAGATAATTGATATTGAAATGTGTTACATAAAAAACCATTGGTACTGGCTCCACAGGAACTCTCAGACTGTGCATTGCAGTGGAACCTTGTAATAAAAGTTACAAAAGCATGAAAAATATTTGGGGTTAGATTTGACGTATTGTTGATTTTGATATGACGACCTGAGTTGAAAAAAAAAAATCAATAAATAAAAGGAAATTTGTGCAAAGCATAGTTCACGTCACCTCCAGGAAGGCTAGTCTCGCGAAAAGCCCTGCAAACCTTGGTGCTCCTCCTCTGACCTGCTTTACCACACGTGACCTCCGGGAAATACCTCGGTGCAATATCCACATTTCCCTTCCCAGTGAATTCATGCTGCGGGTGAGCGGAGAAATTTTCCACCCACGAAAGCTTTGAGGAAAAACACTGACAGGTCTTTTCATCTTCTTCTTGATTTAGTCTTGTCTGGTTCACGTGCTGATGATTCAAGCATTACAGGATAAAAGAAGGGTTCGTACATGATGTGCGGAGTTTATCCTCCTGATGACTTACATCGAAGCCTTTGAGGACATTGGGCGGGTGGGGGGGAGTTCAACGATTCGGTCTGAGATGAAAAGAAACATTACATTCGTGGAGGGAAACCTGGGATTCCTGCAGGAGTCTTCAACTGAAAAACCACTTAGAATATCCTATATTTAACAAAATGGTGATTCAAAAACTCAAAAATTGGGGTCCTTTTCTAGGACACCTGCAAAAAGTGGTGTAAATGGATAAATGTGAGCACAGAAAAATGAGAAACAAAACCACAAAAGAAAAACAAAAAAACAAAAAAAACAACAATATGTAACTTACAATATGGAACAATAATAAACAAAACAACCCCCCGCCCCCCAAAAAAACTAACAATATGGAAAAAAATCAATAATGCAACAAACTGTTGCGCAACCAGTCTTGTGATATCCTTCGCTGGAATTCACGGTCCTCTCCTTGGGCGAAATATATCCATCCCTATCTGTGTGTGTGTGTGGGGGTTGTTGGTGTGTGTGTGTGTGTGTGGGGGGGGGGGGGGTACATTTTTTGGCCGGGGCACCGGGGTGTTTAACACACCGCACCCCCATA